>VCNE01005284.1:0-12534 GCA_009869805.1 Oncopodura yosiiana
GGAAGTCAAGACTTACAAATCTTAAGCCTATGGAGTAATTTGCTATCCTTAGTAACAAATCATTTATATCTAAGGATAGCAAATTACTCCATAGGCTTAAGATTTGTATGCTAGCCTTCCTCTTTTAGCTGATAATCTTTACGCCTGATTCTGGAAAGAAATTCTCCAGTCTTCCATTACTCCATGCAATTTGATTGCTAACAAAAGTAGTAATTAGGTAGCCATTAATTTAACTAATTAACATTAGGTGAAACAACTTGTCCAAAAGGCTGGACAAATCACAAGGATGAACTCTGCTTGAAATATTTTGATGTCTCACTGACTTATCAAGAAGCTCAAACGTTTTGTAGCAATCAATATCATATTCCAGCATCATTAGTCCAACCAATGTCTCAAGATCTGCAGACTTCACTTCAACGTTTAGTAGGAGAAACTTTTAATAATGTGTGGCTAGGTGGACACTATAATGCAGAGCCTCAGCAATTTAATTGGGAAAACAGTGAATTACTAAGTTATACTAATTGGAAAGAAGGACATCCAAGAAATGATACTAAAGATTCAGAAGTTTGCATTGAAATGGAAGCCGCAACTGGAAATTGGAAAGATGTAGAATGTAATGAGAGAAACGCAGTTGTGTGTCAAACTAAATCCAGTTGGAGTTTGGAATATGCAACGAATGAAATTCTTAAAATGCGTCATGAGCTTCGAGACAAGAGTGAAGCACTCGACTTACTCCAGTTAAAAAGTGCTACTCAAAAGGCGGATTTAAGTTCCACGAAATTTTTGTTGTATGATACAATTTCAGAGCTTGGGCAAACAAAATCTGAACTCAAAGCTACAAAGTTGGAACTGAAAGATACAATTGAGAGCCTTGGTCAAACAAAATTTGAGCTAAGCAAATCTATTGCAGAGCTGGGTCTAACAAAATCTCAGGTTGCTAACTTAAAGCAAGGTTTAAATACAACTACTGCAGAACTTGGTATGACAGTTTTGGACCTTGGTCTAACCAAATTGGAGCTCAATACAACGATTTTAGATCTTGGTCAAAAACTTAATACAAAAATTTCAGTAATTGGTCACAAACTTAATACAACAATTTTAGATCTTGGTCGAACAAAATTAGAGCTTAACACAACAATATTAGACCTTAGCCAGACAAAATCTATACTCAATTTAACAAAATTGGACCTCAATACAACGATTTTAGATCTTGGTCAAAAACTTAATACAACAATTTCAGATCTTGGTCAAAAGCTTAATACCACAATTTTGGATATTGATCAGAAACTTAGTACAACAATTTCAGATCTTGGTCAAAAACTTAATACCACAATTTTAGATCTTGATCAGAAACTTAGTACAACAATTTTAGATCTTGATCAAAAACTTAATACCACAATTTTAGATCTTGATCAGAAACTTAGTACCAGAATTTCAGATCTTGGTCAAAAGCTTAATACCACAATTTTAGATCTTGATCAGAAACTTAGTACAACAATTTTAAATATTGGTCAAAAGCTTAATACCAAAATTTCAGATCTTGGTCAAAAACTTAACACAACAATTTTGGATCATGGGCAAACCAAATCAAAGCTTAGGACAACAGTTTTAGATCTTGGCCGAACAAAACTGCAGCTTAACATAACAATTTTAGATCTTGATCAAAAACTTAATACAAAAATTTCACATCTTGGTTACAAACTTAATAAAACGAGTTTGGATCTTGAGCAAACAAAATTAGAACTCAATTTAACAAAATTAGACCTAAACCAAACAAAATTCGATGTGACGCAAAAACTGGAACTAAAAGCTACTAAATTAGAACTTGCTACAACAATTTTAAATCTTGGTCAAACCAAACTGGAGCTTAGTAAAACGATTTTAGATCTTGGCCAAAAGATTAATACAACAATTTTAAATCTTGGTCACAAACTGAATACAACGAGTTTGGATCTTGACCAAACAAAATTGGAGCTTAAGGCAACAATTTTAGATCTTGATCAAAAACTTACTACAAAAATTTCAGTAATTGGCCACAAACTCAATACAACGATTTTAGATCTTGGTCAAACAAAATTTAAGCTTAATACAACAATTTTGGATCAAGGCCAAACAGAATTAAAGCTTAGGACAACAATTTCAGATCTTGGTCACAAGCTTAATACAACGAGTTTGGATCTTGACCAAACAAAATTGGAGCTTAAGACAACAGTTTTAGACCTCAGTCGAACAAAATCTGAACTCAATGTAACAATTTTAGAACTAAACCAAACAAAATCTGATGTGACGCAAAAACTGGAACTAAAAGCTACCAAATTAGAACTTGGTTCAACAAAATTACAATTGGGTAAAAGATGTTCTGTGATTGAAACAAAAATTGACGAAATTAAATTAACAACAAAATCCGACTTGAGCACAGCTATATCGCAACTCAACTCAACAACAATCGTATCCGTCAATATGTTAAATTCTGCTTTAAACGCAACCAAATTTGACATTCGTACTGTCAAATCAAATCTACAATCAACTACCATTGACCTTAGTACTGTCAAATCAAATTTACAATCAACTAACTCACAACTTGGTAACATCCTTAAACAAGCTATTCCAATCGGTTTCATTTACATTGAATACTACAACCAACCAAATCCTAGAAGTCTTTGGCCAACAATGGGCTGGAGTGATGTAACGAGTGATTATAGCGGTCTTTTCTTTCGTGCTTATGGATATAACTCTGAAAGTTGGTCTTCAATACAGTCTGCATGTGCTCCGCGAATAACACACATGAACTATGTACAAAATCCTAGAAAAGATGGACACTTCCCTAATCAAATTTCCATTCCTAGTGATGGTTGGTCAACTGTTGGAAGATCTGGCTTTAATTATTATGGCACAAATGATTACTACTATGAAGGACAACAATTTCGTACTGCTGATTGTGAAGTACGACCAAGAAATAGAGCTATTAGACTTTGGAAACGGATATTTTAATTATGTAAACTTAGCAATAAACGACTCAATCAGCTTACAACAAATGAGATTTAATACACCAAATAAATATAATTATTAACAAAAATATGCTCCAGCTGGGAATCGAACTCAAGACCTTAAAACCGAGCTCTATCACTAACAGTTTTGACTTCATTTTGGTCTCAAACGAAAGAGGACCGTTTAATTAGTCGAATAGTGACAATTTTTGTTGCCAATGGCCAATTAAGTGTCCAATGGGCCCTTGACCATGTTAATTTCTCCATAAGACACAATGTTAGAAAATGTGAAATAGGCGTTAAAAGTAGTAAATGACGTGGCGCTTGCAACAAAGTCCAATTTTTTGATCTTCAAAATTAATTTTGACCAAGAAGAAGAATCCATTGGCAACACAAATTGTCACCACTCGACTAATTAAATGGTCCTCTTTCGTTTGAAACCAAAATGAAGTCAAAACTCGAAAAAGATCTGAAAACCTTCCCTTGTAAGTCAATCTCATTTTCTAGCATAAATGTCATTTTCATGAAAAATTTGTTCATTAATGAGATAAACTGAGCAAAAAAAACTTGCTCTAGCTAGGAATCGAACCTAGAACCTTGTTATTCTAAAGAGGAGTGCTCTACCACTAAACCAAATATCCTTTCTCAAATGTCATTTTTGCTCTTTACATTCAATAGAAATTACTAAAATATCATTTCTATACATATTTACATTTATACCATCATAACCAAAGTTAATTAACTTCATATTTGAGATTGAAACTTCTTAGGTCATTTTATAGAATTAAGAAAGTTGCATAGAGTCCATTAGGCTATATAAGTTCATCTTTTCTTAAGTAACTACAGTGTATAAGAATTTACTTGCGTTAAACCTTATACATTCCTCAAAGCAGTGAAGAATTCACCATAAATGACAAAATAGCCTACAATAATTAATGTAATACAAAAATTCACGCTTACTACCAGAGTATCTTATGCTATGCAAAATGCTACACCTTATAACATGATGCACTGATGCTTCAATTCTTTCTACATTATAATTCCTAACTGTAAAAACCAGTTTGATTCTCTACTTCTCTTCTCCTTAAACATGCAAACCTCTTCTTTTTACTTTAATATGCAAAGCTACTATACTACTCAATGTCTCATATGAAAATAATACTCCACAATTTTTTTTATGACAACAGTAATTTATATTTTTATTAGCAAAGAAGTTCAACAAAAATAACAATAATATCAATCAGTATCCAGCACTGAGAGTAACAAAAAAATAATTTAATTAGGTAAGAAATGGGAATTTAGAAGAAATTTTTTGTAAGCTCTTTAGGCAAATAATTTTCTCTAATTAAGTTATGGAGCTAGAGCATAAGAAACACGGGTAAAGTAGTCAATGGTAGCTTATTTTTAAAAGTCATCGTCACGAATATTCTGTTGCTCTCTCTTCTTCTTCTATATCTCTCTCTTATTGTCTTAAGTCAAGTCCTGTCTCAGTTTTCCCAGTTATGTCACCTCTTGCCTCTTTTATAATGTCAGTCGCAGTCTCATACTAAAAGGTCAGTTATGGTATATAAAAGTTGTCCTAAGTCGTAATATTGTTTGTCATAGTTAGCCTAGTGACTAGTCATTTGTTTGGTTAAGTGTAACAAGTTTGGTAAAAAAAAATGTTGTCAGCATCTGTGTTGTTGTTGGTTGTCTAGTATATGTTGTACTAGTTAGGTCAAAGTTTTACTCAGTCAAAAGTAAAATACCCGTCCCCGTCATGTTTTTAGCTCAGGCTTGAAGGGAGCATAAGAAGAAATAGTTGAGAATATCTATAAGAAAAATAATTTAATTTTAGTCTAAGCACTTTACATATATCCCTAGTTTCTTTTTGCTAAAAGTCGAGTTTTCTAAGCTTATGATGTTATATGGAGTCGGCTATAGAGACTATAGCTATAGAGTATAGCGACTCCATATAGCATCATGATGTTATATGTAGATTGCTATATAGAAAGTATATAGCGACTCTTATATAGCATCATAAGCTTAGAAAGGTTATGAGTTGAGTGTGGTAGACTTACATTAATTTACTGGCTCTTGTTGTAGACTTCATAAGCCTTTTCCAAAGCATTGATAACTTTGTCGGAGACAGCAGCAACATTGATGGAGCGTCCAGCTGAACGCCATCCACCATAAGCACCATGTCCAGAGGAGTAGTAGAAAGCAGCCAAAGCTAAGAGAATGGCTCCACCGAAGAGAACGGTGCTGATGTCAACTCCATGATGTCCATAACCGTATGGATCTATAAGAAGATTCAGAGACGTTAGAGATTATATGCTCAAGTGGTAATTTAAATTTTATTTGATAATACCATTACCAGCATAGTTTCCGGTGTAGTGGTATTGTTGAGAGTATCCTTCTCCCTTGTGGCCACTTCTGGAGACCTAAGGAATTTATTAAGGTAATTAGATTGAGTTAGAGATGTATAGACTCAAAGGGTTAGAGGTTAAAGATTTAATGTGTTTAAATTAGTACCTCTTCTTCAGCGAGGGCAACTCCGACCAATAAAACAATCAAAGCGAAAGCACGCATGATGAAAGTGTAGGTTTTTGTTTTGGGGAAATGTAGAGAGAACCTAAAATATAGGATTAAAGTATTAAGTGAAACTCTAATTAGTTTAATACTACAGATCTACGGCTTAGCGGACTTAAAACGAGACTAGCTATTTAAACTTAAATGCAAATTCTAGAGAGCTAAGCTAAACTAGTTATTATAGTAGCAGGATTCACACGCAACTTTCATAAAGTAGCCTTATAACCAGATTGAGACTCTATAGTTTAAAATTTTCTAAACCCGGAAGTGAAATCTAAGCACAATTTAAATTATAATTCTCTAACTACTAAACTCTCAAACCTAAAATTACGAATTCACAATTACAAACTCTTCTAAAATTTTCTAAAACTCTACCAACTTTTACTATTAAGACTTCAAAGTTTCTCAACCAGGAACTAAAATTTAGGCCTCACTTTAAATCACAATTACAAATCATTACTAAATTCTACTACTCAATTTCGTACGTATCAAAATTAAAACTAAAATTCACACTTAAAATTCAATTAACTAACAATTAACTAATCTAAAATTCCACAAAATCTAAAACTTAGGTCTACTAGAGTTAAGTTGCACACACGTTAAAACTTAGAGAATTTTGAGACTTGGTGATGTAGGTTGTAAGTTTATACCTGAGAGTTGAGAGAATTTCTCGAGATGTTGCTGAAACGATCGTCAGAACTGGATTGATAGGTTAGTACGACTTGAGCACTAAAGGTCAATGTCAGACTCAAGATTCTCTCCACTTTTGTGAAATTCGCATACCTCTAGCCCGACCACATAGAGTAGTCTCATATACTAAAGCTTATTAAATCTCTAGACAACTTTCCCCCTACTCTATCCTATGCTAAGAACATATTCTCTAAACCAACATCAACAACAACTTGCTCCACAGGCCATTAACTTTGCTCTTGAACTTTTGTTCATCTTAATTCCATATATGTGCTAGACATAAAGTTAGAGTAAGATGTTGTTGCTCCACATTTCTACATTTTACAACAAATATGTGAGAGATTTGTTGTGATGTGAGATTTGTTGAAGCGAGTCATCTACTCAATCCGGTTTTCTTACTGGCGATCTCTTGAACTTTGCTAAAACTTTTCTACTGCCTTACTACTACCTGTTGCTGTTCTTGTACTCAGAGTCCAGTTACAATTTGCCGTATCTCTGACTCTACATATCATTCAACATTTATTCTACTTTCCCAATCATTTTTGTAGTTTTGTAAGAATTAATATCTTGAAATGCTTCAACAGCAACATCCTAGTCAGGAATGCTGCTATCAAATTTGCATTATAAGATTTTTGGCTAAAAGAGTTTTAGGAGTTAGAGTAACTTGAATGCTATAGTAAATCTTTGTGACATTGAGGTTAGGTTAGCATTAATATAGTGTTAAATAGTAAGAAATTGCAGTCCTTAATTTTGTAGAGTTTTTTTAACATTCTCAAGTTCAAAAGTATCAAAAAGTTTAATTTGAGTTTTGTAGAGTTAAAACAGTTTAACGTTCTGGGTTTAAAACATGAAGAGCTAAGATGACCGTTATTTTTCTGAAATTTTGTTGAAAAGCTTGAAAAATTGTATAGTATTTAAGAAACTAAAAAATTTGAAAAGTTTCAAAAATTCGAGTTCGACAATTTAATTGACTTAGCAAAAATACGAAGATTGAAAAGTTAGAAAATGGGACCGAAAAGTCTGAAAATGTTGAAAAAATTGAAAACAGTGAAGTATTTAGGAAACCAAAAAGCTTGAAAAGTTTCAAAAATTAGAGCTTTAAAATTTAAAAAATCACTATTTGATTGACATGGCAAAGATACAAAGGTTGAAAAATTGAAAACGGAACCGAAACATCTGAAAATGTTGAAAAGTTTAACAATTTTTTAACTTTTCAGCCTCTGCAAATGTCGGAAATCTTAAAGTTTTGGCTCACTTAAGCTCAAAATTATGCAAACTTTTCATACTTTTCAGTGCTTAGAATACAACAATTGTCGAAAAATTCTTAAATTTTTCACATTGGTATGCTCTTATCTTTAAAAATTCCCGCACATTTCAAAATCTCATCCCTTTGAAAATGTCACTATGCCATTCCTGCTACTCTAGTTTTCTCTACTTCTTACGAGTACAGAGTGTAGATTTTTACAAAGGTGTAAATCTCAATAAGATTTCTACTTGTGAAAAAATGAGCTTCTAGCCATATCATACTTCAATTAACACTCGTAAGAAAAATCTTTTCTATACATCTGCTCAGCTTTATTAGATCTGTACAATAAACTAGTTGGAAAAGTGATACTAAAAATCATGTGCGTTCTCACTCACGTAGAACACGTAGTAAATAGATAAGGAGCAGAAGCCCATACAGTCTTAATTTGCTAATTGTAAACTACTTTTTTTCTTCTATCTCTCTCATATTATTTTCTATGTCTAAAAATCTCTACTAAGTTGAGTAGTTCAACTTCAATAGAGCATGCTAATCAGAAACATTTTTTTCCTCCTTCGTCAGTAGAAATGTTTTCTAATATCAAATTACAGAGTACATTTGACAAACTATTACAAACGTCTTTACAAAAACTCGTGCTTATGACAACCGGCCGCAAACTTTTTTCACTGGCTCATTAGAATATTTGCTAAGGTCAATGGTCAGACAACCAAGAAAGTTGTTCTGGTTTCTTAATGTCATTCATGACAACAACAATGTAGTAAATTCTTTTAACAGTATACCACACAATTTAATTCTAAGTCATATTGTCATCAGGAAAAGTTTACATGAGAAAAATTAGGCAGCTGTGCAATTTTTTTACTAAGCAAATGTCTTAAGGTTTTTTAAATGTACATTTTACAAATTTGATTGAAAGATTGAGACTTTGAGAAATAGTTTAGTTGGCTAACGTTTTAGTTGAGGAATGATATATATAAGAAAAATGCATTTAATTACTACGTAGAAGACAACTATTAAATTATTAAGTGCATATGTATGTCGAGTATGGCTAGGAGCAAAAGGAAATAGGAAATATAGGCTACTCATTAATTTTTTTGAGAGGATTATTAGCTCATGTCTGTCATCATGATTAATTTATGGGCGTAAGTAGAGTCTGCTGCAGGGAAAAGATGGGCTACTGTGTTGCTATGACAATTGCGGATGTTGTCTTCTCTAATTTTTCTGTGTTTCGTTATTAAACAGTGGACTCTGTATATAACGGAACTCTTTATACAGAGATTTCTGTTGAGAAGAAAGTAATATTCTCGCTTGGCTATAATTCCTTATGTTAATACATTGTGATTTAACGAAAGCATAAGAGTGTGAAAGACATTTATAAAGAAATTGCTCTATACATGGAATTCGATGTGAAATACAAACTAACTATCCTCTTTATAACAGAAATGATAGTTTAGATCCAAAGTTTGGTATAAAGAGAGAGATTCTGTCTATAACGGAGAGAAGAGAAGACAGTTTGACTCTACTTTATAGACAGAGTCTACTATAGAACTCTTTATAACCAGTAGAAATCTCACTCATTTGCGTGTAATATAATTGTTTATGTTAATACATTGCGCTCACTATAACAAATTTGTCTATAACGAAAAACTACAGTATAAGACATTTATACATAATAAAATTTACTCTGTCTATAACGAAAATTGATTGAGAATGTACCATATTAACTATACATATAAGCAAATAGTAGAATTTGATTTACAAACAGAACCTAATGACTCTCCTTATAACAGAAATGATCGATTTACTCCAAATTTCTGTATAGAGAGAGAGACCTTGTGTATAACGTAACTCTCTGTATAACAGAAATAATACTTGAGATTCAAATTTTGGTATAGAGAGAGTTTGTCTATAACGTAACACTCTCTATAACGTTCAGAATTGAGACATTTTGACTCTACATTACATATAGACAGAGTCCACTGTATACTAAAAACTACAAAAATTGAGAAAAATACAACAATGTGCCATAGATCATCAAACATGCAAAGAAGCAACCTGAAAATTGATAGGGTAACGTGCAACATGATTCACTCTTGAGAAGTAAATTACATTTTCTTGTAGTTAAGAAGACCGACTCAAATTCTTCAGATATCTAGCCATACAGTATAATAAGCGTAGAGCTCATTTTTTTTACATCAAAACGAACTATAGAAGAAGATTTTGTATAGTAAATACATATGGCTCATAGTAATAAGAACAAGAGTTGAGTCTCACATTTGTGTGACATGACAGTTAACAAATTATAATGGGTTTAATGTAGTACAGGTGAAACTGAGTCATAAATTCTTTAGATTTTTGCTACTTGTTTCATATCCTGCTCTAAGCTCTAATGAATCATATTTTATGACACTTGCTTACACTACGCAGTTGAGAAGTTTACTAGTGCAGATCATATCACACTAAAATATTTACTCATCATAGCAATATTTTTTCCTTAGAGCTAGGCCTAAGCTAAAACACTGTGAGTTAAGCCTATGATAAGATCTTGATCCTTCATCTGCAACTTTAATTGTATCAAAACGTATTTACTGTGCCACTGTGGCAGATGAGTGAAGTGCAAGAGGTGAGACAAATGAAAGAAATGCAAGTGATGAAAATTGAGAACTGAGCTGCTAAGCTAGGATGAGTTATGGCATCTGATAGGAAATGAATGAGAGCGCTGCGTTAATTCTAGCTTAGCAATTATGAGCTACTGAAATTTTGATAGTGTAGATTATATAGCAGTTCTGTCATTCAAAATCGAGGTGTACAATTAAACTAAAAGTGAGCTAGATTTTTATAAGTATAAATGACTAGGTTTACTTTGGTTAGCAAGCTAACTGCATGGAGTAATGGAAGACTGGAGAATTTCTTTCCAGAATGAGGCGTCGTAAGATTATCAGCTTAAGAGGAAGTCAAGCATACAAATCTTAAGCCTATGGAATAATTTGCTATCATTAGTAACAAATCATTTATATCTAAGGATAGCAAATTACTCCATAGGCTTAAGATTTGCAAGTCTTGACTTCCTCTTTAAGCTGATAATCTTTACGCCTTATTCTGGAAAGAAATTCTCCAGTCTTCCATTACTCCATGCAATTTGCTTGCTAACCAAAGTAGTGATAGACAGCTCTTAAAAGCTGTAATTTAAGACTAATGTGAAATTCTAAAGCATACAAATCTTAGGCCTATGGAGTAATTTGCTATCCTTAGATATAAATGATTTGTTACTAAGGATAGCAAATTACTCCATAGGCTTAAGATTTGTATGCTTGACTTCCTCTTTAAGTTGATAATCTACGACGCCTGACTCTGGAAAAAAATTCTCCACTCTTTCATTACTCCATGCAATTTGCTTGCTAACCAAAGTAGTGATAGACAGCTCTTAATAGTTCTATTCTAATGCTAATATTAAATTCTCAGGTGAAAAATCTTACTACAACTCTCGTCAACATGGTGAGCTCTTTGGTAAAATCCCTGTTGAATTTACATTTGATTTTGCCTACAATCGCATGTAAGTACATTTCTCATTTATTTTAGAACTTAACTCTTTCGCTATAAATCTTAAATCCATTGCCACTAATAAATAATTATAGGCTATGCTGCACAGGCTCAAAGTTCGTTCCTAAATTACAATTGTCTGGCTGTACATCAATTCTAGACTGCCAACTCAAAATTGTTTGCTTTGAAGACAACAAGTGTGAACCCCGACTTGGAAACAGTGGCTACGTTCCCACTATATGGCTTGGTAGCTTATCAACAAATCTCTTAAGTCTACATAGATATAAAGTTATATAATGAAATTTTAATTTTAGATCCAGAACCATTGCCAAAAGGTTGGGCTGGTTTCAAACTACGGGAAGATCCTAATGGTGACTATGGATGGCTTAAATGCTCTACTCCAGGCGTTAGTTAGTATCAACATTATTTATTCAATCGAGGAAATATATGTAAGCCTTGTCAACTTTGTTAATTACAAAATATCTAGCGATTTGTTTTACATTACAGTTTTAGATTTTGAGCACTCTGCACCATCAGAAAGTATTCTAAGTCGTCACAGAATGAGCACTTGGCCAATTTATGTTGAATTTATTTAACTTGAATTTCAATGCAACGTTTTTCTACTTCCAATTGCAGAGCTGGGTTAATTACTAAAAATAACTTTATATGAGAATATATATGTAATTTTTATTAAGCGTTTTAAAAAAGAGATGTTACACAATAAGTTGCATTGCCAAAATCTACGTACCATGTTGTATCTTGAGTAAATAGTATAGGTAATCTAAACTATAATGGAATATTGTACAAGTGAGGTAATTATTTTCAGATACATATGTATGTTGTGGAATTTGTATATGACAAGAATTGTGTTTTATGATGATATATGTATAAATGTTTATTTATTTAATGAGTAAATGTGCAGAATAAATACTTTCCTTATAAAATATATAGAGACTAAAATGTATAGGACAGTAGATGAAAAGGATGTAAATTCTGTTATTTCTTCTTCTCAACTAACTTACACAAGGTCACAATCTCTAATTAACATTTTTTTTAAATGTGTTCTCTCGTGATAATAGAATGGCTATATTATAGCAGTACTATTTACTCAAGATAAAATTGATTTTTGAGTTTCTATAATATGAGACTCTATCCTGCATTGAACAGTCAGAAATAATTCAGAAAAACGAGTTAGTTCAACGATAAATCTTTAACAGCATTTCAGAGAGACTTTTTAGAACATTTAGATGGCTTAATGCGTATTGCACCAAATCTAGACTTTTGTCGAAATATATATAATTCTATTGAAAATACTATTATAGTAATAAATACCAAAGCTCCAAGTAATTCAAAAACTACATATAGTAAAGAGAGTTTAAGTGGTTCTTCAATTTCTTTTGATTTCCAATGATCATTTAGAACAGATTGAAATATTCTTCCCCATTGTAAGTGAGATCCACTACTTCCATTTGCTTGAGTAGTACT
>VCNE01005301.1:0-18693 GCA_009869805.1 Oncopodura yosiiana
ATGTTTCTTTCCATGAAATCTCCTCCGGTTTCCGGGAAATAGTCCATGACTAAATTAGTTTTTTATTATAATTATGCTATTATTTCTAGTATATTAATTAACGCATAGAATTACCCGAAAAGATTAACTGCGCGTTTAGTCCTGACTGCTACTTCATTTCCGAAAGCAAATGGTTCCTATAAACAAATATGGTTATATATTTCACTTTCACTACATTTCGTATAATGCACATTATTAGTTTTTCAAAAACTTACTGGTTGTAAGATTGCAAAAAGAGCTACTCCAAGAAAGATGTAAAGTGGCCAACCCATAATTAGGTTGTCCTGAACTTAAAGCTGTCGCTACAGTTAAGGAGTGTGATCTATTAGATCTAACAAGACACCGACAAAATATAGAGCACTGCTTGACAGTGCTATGATTTATTCTCTACTGCAGCAAACAATACGTAAAACATTAGTCATTGTTCTAGAAAGTGTTTTAGAATTGCATGAGCAAAGTGACTTGATACATACATAAATTTCAAATGCTTGACGGTCTGGTAGTTATGATTTTAAAGCCATTAACTATTGATGATTTCATTCTCAGTCAAAGAGTCAATTTGCCGACACACATGTTATAATGTAATAATAGAGTACATAAGCTGGCTTACTATATAAACCTGTCTCAAAATGTAATTCTTTTATACTTCCTATAAATCCTAATAATATGCCATAATTAAAACGGAAAAAATTGATCATATATATTCTCATGATTTTTGGTGAGTATGTATATAGGAATGAATTATTAAATTCTTTTATTTCATCAAAATAATTAACTTCAATAATGTACAATTATCCTAACAAACAGATATTATAGAACTCTACGTCGAATACACACAGAGATCTCTGCATAAGGTAAAGTATAAGGGAACATGTCATACATTAGACACACACGTTTTATATTAGATCGTAAATATTTAACGATACCACTCAAATAAATATTTTTTCAACTAGTCAAATAATACTACTATTTGGTACATTTTTAGATATGACTTTTTCTACTATGATAATTTCAGATGACTACCCTTTTTCAAAGACTTATTTCCGGATGATGCATCTTTTTCTGAAAGGTCTAAATTAACCAATAGGAAATATAATTCTGCTACGCCTGTAATTAGTGCAAATGTAATTCCCAACAAAATTTTTACAGCCAAATCAAACGTGTAGCCAAATAATAGCTCAAATCCCATGAATCCAAACAAAAATGCAGCTGCAAGGGTAATGACTAGTTGAGCTGTTGCAATAAGGCCGGTATTCATCAGTTTTACTGTTATAAAAGATGTAAAAAATTGCATTAGAATGTTGTTGGACCATAAAATATGAGTTAAAGTTGATAATACTTACATTGATTACCAATTGCATCTTCCGGATCATAACGATTGGTCAAATTAACATTCTTTGTCATTTTTTGATATTCCTTTTCAGCCATTTGATTTCTAAGTGATTGTAGTCTCTTTTCCAATTCTGGATTACGTTTTGGAATTTCAAGTTTTGGAATAATAAGTTCAGAATGTTGTAAAAGTTCATGCAGATAAACTTTTTTAGTGGGATCATGAACAGCTTCACTCCCATTCACTTTTTTCCAAAGTTCTTTAACTTCACTTAAAGACAATATCTTATTACCATCATCATCTTGATCAAAATCTTCTTCTTGCTGTGTGGTAGACCATTCATGAAAATTTTTGCCTGTTTTGAGCTTTACATTTGGATCTAACATTTCTCCCAGGCATGAACGATCATCATCTTCCTGTTTAGAATTTTGACTCATTGTATCCAATTTAATAACCTAAGAAGTCGTGTTAGTAGTTGTTGTATTAGTGATGTTGGTAGAATTTGAAACTTCTTTTTCAACAAGTAGTTCAGCTTCAGCTTTCTTGTATAATTGTCTTAATTCTTCTTCTTTATCTTTACAACTGCTATCAATTTTGATGCACTTTTGGGTCATATCATGCACAAATTTATCCCACTCTTGAGTTCTCTGTTGTCTTCTAACTTGCAGTTTAGACTCTGCACTAGTATCAGCAACTTTACGCTTCTCTAATAGCTTTTCTGTAATTGATTCTGCAACTTGTAGTTCGGCAGCTAACTTTGGTAGATGAATATCAGCAAGGGAGGTGGTTTTAGGCAATTCTGTTTCTTTTAGTTCTGTTATACGTTCAAGGACTTTGAATAGATGATCAACTTCTCTATCACACCTTGTTTCCTATAATATGATTAAAATAATTATGAATTAAAGTAATGCGAACATTGAATATAAAAAGGTGAAATAATGATTTATCATATAAAATTGTAAGTAATACCTCAAATTCCTTCACAAAGTATTCAACTTCACGTCTCAAAAGTGGTTTATGATCAAAAACAGATGAATAGAGTTCACGGATGTCTGTTAAGTAAAACAACACATTGCAAAAAAGTCAATTTACATCATGTGATCTATGAATCATCATTATGCATTTACCTTTGATTATTCCATCAGCCATAATACATGGTAAGTTTTTTAATTGGTTGTGTCACTGTGTCAAACAGGGAATAGGACAGAAAGTTTAGTTGAAACTTGAAATTGAAAATTTTGTTGTTTTTATTCTTGAAGAATAAGAAGTTGTTGTGTTCTAAAGAAATCTCGTAATTCGAGCGTCTTTTGTTTAGGGCGTGTATTTATTGTGCGTGTGTATAGAAGTAGAATTTATAAAGCTGTATGAAATGGATAGAACCTATAGTCAAAATAAAGCCAAGTAGAGTACAAGTGTAATATATAAGTTATATATACTGTATAACTTATACAAGTTATACCTTTTCTATTCTATATTGTAAAACGAGAGATAAATACAATTTTGTGTACATATTGCACATTCAAGATTCAAGATTGAACATTTACAAAACAGCAGACTGTCATCGAGTTGAAAAGTATACAATGCGTATTGGAGTAAGTTAGTAAATAAGGCGAGCCAAAAGTTCATTTCCGTTTCTTCAATTTACAAAACCATTGCACAAATTAAGTAAAAGTGTAAGATCGTGTGTGATTTTACCAACGGTTTTATTCAAAATCTGAAGACAAAACAGGAAATGGAAATCCAAGAGAGTAGCTAAAGCTAATTAAAGAATTCACAGTGATAAATATATTATTGAAAATTTGAAATAAAAGTATTACAGTGGCTTTTATACTAATATTTATCCACCTAGCAAAAAATACTCCAGTGAAATAATGAAATGTCAAAATGTAGCAGTGCTAGAGAGAAAGCAAGAAGGGAATTGCTTTCACAAATAGAGAAAGCTAAATACAAAGTTTCTGAATGACGGGCAGACGAACATTGTTGTTTGATAGTGAATCTGTCATAATGCCTGAAATGATTAGTGTTGGTGAATTTATTGAGGAGACGAGAGATGATTTCCATTCTCCGACAACGTCAACATTTGTTTCCAAGATTCCACATTTGAAGAATTCAGTGTCGGCTCTTGAAGAGGTAATAGTAATAAATAAATATGATTTCATATTTCAAAAGAGCAAAGGTCAATGTTTCTCACGAAACACGAAACATATAATTAGGGAATTGCATGCTGTAAATTATATGATTGCAAATTGATTGTGTACATATATAGATGCTACATCAGGAATGTGAGCATTCAATGATCACAATAGCATATTTATCTTGTGTCATTTACTGATTAGTAACAGTAACATTGTCGCCTTTCCTTATAAAAATACGTAGCACTGTGACTGCAATATAACTTCATCATTTCCTCTTTAGCTCTATAAAGTAAGCCTTCTAGACGACAGGATGAGGATGAAGTTGTTTAAAAAATGAAACTACTATTGTGTTATATATGTTTGTATGTAGCAGTAGTAGATAACAAACTGATATTTTCTATCTAGAGGCAAATAAAGACAGCTGCTGTCCATCTCTTTCAAATAATAAAAAAATAGAAGGTAGCTTTGACAGTGTAAACAAGAAGAGAGAACTTTACAGGATGACAGCTGGCTATTTACATTTGTCTCTGAGAGTGAGTAAAATGTCAATAGTACAAAGAACTAAAGGTTTACCACATGTCACGCAAAATATTTAAAAGCCACTATGCGTACGACAACTAAGAGACTACGACTTATGCAAAAAGACATTGTATAATAATAAGAAGAAGTTGACTAATTGTTATGAGATGACACGTACCGTTTTTTGCGAGTTTGTATCAACATTTGCATTTCATAGTCAATGCAATCTGTTACTACTAGTACATTGTAGGAATTTCGTAGTAGAGTCCCTTTATTTTGCATAGTAATGAATTTATATGATTTTGCAAACTTGCGAGAGATGTGTGTTTGCTAACAATGAAATCTGTTACTACTAGTACATTGTAGGAATTTCGTAGTAGAGTCCCTTTATTTTGCATAGTAATGAATTTATATGATTTTGCAAACTTGCGAGAGATGTGTGTTTGCTACAAAAGTTAAAAACTTATTTGATTAAATTTCAGACTCTAGACACGGACCGAGATGGGCTAATGAAAATGAAAAAGTCACTAAAGCAAATTCATCTGAGTGGAACAAACTTTGTCGAGAGTGAAATTATGTTGTCTAGATCTCTGGAAAGATTAGGAAACGGGGCATTAAGCACTGAGCCAGAACTTGGTGGTAAGAAGTTGACAGAAAATATAAATATGAAGCATATGTGAAGACGAAGGATTGATGTATATTAAATTGCTAATTCATTTTTACTTTATATCTCGTTTAGCTGCCTTCATTAAATTTGCAGTTGTCACCAAAGAGCTTTCTAATCTCAAGAAAACATTGGTATGTTATATAACTATAACTCTTGTTAATTAAGGTCTATATACAAAAATTGAATTAGAGGTTAATTAAGTTGTACTGGTACACTTTGTAGATGCAAAATCTTCAGAATATGGTCTTGTTTCCGTTGGACTCGGTATTAAAAGGTGATATTCGTGGAGTGAAAGCTGAGTTAAAAAGACCATTTGACAAAGCTGTAAAAGAGTATGAGACAAGACATACAAAGTTGGAAAAGGTATTTTTTTCTTCTTGACAATTTTTTATACCTACCTTTTTATATATTTGTGTACACTCACTATAATATAGACAATCCTACATGCTTTTAGATTTTAGTTTATTTGAATCGTGACTTTGGGAGATATGAGCTTTATTACATTTTCCATGATGTACTCTCTCCAAGGATTACATATTCTGGAGAAAGCATATAATGTTCTGTTTAATATTACATTTTGACATTACTTTTTGTCTACTTGCCGATTCTCTACGTACATATATATATATGGAACTTGGAAATGTTCTCTTTCTTTGCTCTTCCATGACATGACATACTGTCTTTATTGATTTCGTGATATGTTTTAGACAACGTGTAGATTCAATTGTACGACTT
This sequence comes from Oncopodura yosiiana, assembly GCA_009869805.1. Taxonomy (NCBI): domain Eukaryota; kingdom Metazoa; phylum Arthropoda; class Collembola; order Entomobryomorpha; family Oncopoduridae; genus Oncopodura; species Oncopodura yosiiana. The sequence continues at coordinate 5,426 of VCNE01005301.1, forward strand.
ACTCTCTCACTCTCTTATACTATTTCTTTTGCCTTATTCTTGGTCCAAAAGTGAAAACTCACATCACGCTCAGTTTTCAATTGAGTTTTCAATCTCACTCTCACAAAGTCACAAATAGAGTTAAAAAACAGAAGCTATTGGATATTTTTGTTATTGAACGATTTCTTTATAAAACCAGGAAAAGAAACAACATGCTAGAGAAGCAGGTATGTTTCGGAAGGAAGTTACACCTGCAGAAATTGCTGACGAGACAGAAAGAGAAAGAAGGCTTTTACAATTAAATCTTTGTGACTACATGTTAAAAGTCAATGAAATCAGAACAAAGAAAGGAGTGGAATTAATAAAGCATTTGGTAGAGTATTATCACGCTTTAAACAAGTAAGTTGAGAAAAGATCAATAATATATGTAATAAGATGAATTTCATTTATAAATATTCTCTTTTAATTTATTTTGTATATAGTTACTTTCAAGACGGAATAAAGACAATGGATCATTTTGGATCTTATGTGTCAATTCTATCAACTAATCTTACAAAAATTAGACAGAAACAAGATGACGAGAAAAGAAAACTAACAGAAATGAGGAATCTGTAATTAATATATATCTATATTTTTATATATGACTTTAATAATCTGGTTTCTTATTTTCTTTACTCATGCAGCCTTCGGACAACTCCTGTATTAGAGAAAGAGAAGGAGGTACATAATCTAGCGTGTATGCCTGTGTCCAGTTCCCTCCTAAATGTATTTATTATGAGTTTTTTTTGTTTTCATTTTATGCCTTTAATTTTTGGTGATGGTGCTGTTATATAATCCATGCTTCTGCTATTAATTTATAAAAGACCAAGTTTTTACATGGATTCAAAATAAATTAAACTTTATTTCAATGTTATTTGTATAGCTCTCTACTTCTTCAGCTAGTGGTCAGCAACCTCCTGCTGGAGTATATTCACTTCATCAAATGCAAGGAAATAAAAGCCTTGGTGTTACCAAAGTAGGATATTTAAATAAAAAATCAGAAGGAAAAATGAGAAGAGTATGGCAGAAACGTAAATGTGCTGTGCAAGATGGCTTTTTACAAATATTTCACGGCGATGAAGGCAAACAACCTACAAAAGTTAATTTATTAACTTGCCAACTAAAAGTAGTATCAGAAGATAAAAAGTTTTTTGATTTAGTATCATATAATAGAACTTACCATTTGCAATGTGAAGAAGAAGCAGAAGAATGGATCTCAGTTTTACTCAATAGCAAAGTAAGTATTTGTATTTTAGACATAAAGAGCTATTGTAAGACTTTGTTTCATTGCAATATTTGGTATTATTTTAGGAAATGGCTATGGCCAAAGCATTTGATCAAAAAGTAGACAACGATGGCCTTTTAGAATTGACTCAGGCAATTTTGGGACATGTTCATCGTCTTCCAGGGTAAAAAACAGTCTCCTATACATATTATAGTTACTAACTAACATTTTGTATATACTTTCGTTTTAGGAATGATAGATGTGCTGATTGTGACAGTGAGAAGGGTAAGCTCCAATTAATTTAAGGATTCTTTTATATATTAGAAAGTTCTTATATATATATATATATATATGTATCTGCTATTTATTTCAGAGGTGACTTGGCTTTCTGTAAATCTTGGAGTGATTGTTTGTATCGAATGCTCAGGAGTACATAGAACTTTAGGCGTTGGGGTATCTAGAATTCAATCAATAAGCTTAGATAGGATACCTCCTTCTTTGCTAATCCTTTCAGTCTCACTTGGGAATTCTGCAATCAATGATATTCTAGAAGAAAATCTTAGATCTGGTCGTAAGCCTCAACCAAATGCAACAATGTAATTACAAATTATAGATTTTTTTCTGATTATAGACAATGTTGTAATACCCTAAATACACATAAAAATAATCCTTTTTGTACATATGTCTACAGGGAAGAACGAACTGAGTTTATTAGAGAAAAATACTTGGAGAAAAAGTATGTAGGAGGACCAGTGGATCAAGAGTCATTAGCAAGAAATGTAGAATTAGCTATAGAATCTGATGACTTGTTCTTACTCGTAAGAACTTGGGCACAAGGAGCTGAACTTTCTTTACCATCAACTGTAAGTACTACATTGAATAAATATATAATCTCAGAATAACGACAAATATTAAAAATATTTTGTAAACAGGAATCTGGAGAAACTCCACTCCATACTGCTATTTATAGAGGACAACAATTACCAATAGTCGATTTTCTAATTCATAATTCTGGAGCTACTGACAAAAAGACAAAGTCAGGCTCAACTCCATTAATGTTTTGTGCAAGATATGGAAGAACTGAACAAGCAAAGCTGTTATTACGAGCAGGCGTTGATTTACAAGTACAAGACTGTGACAAGCAAACAGCCTTAGATGTAGCAAGACAAAGAGGAAATAAAGCAGTAGAAGATTTGGTAAGAAAACAAAACAAATGATTTTTTATATTTAAAGAATTGAAATATCTAATGAACTTTTTTCTTAACAGCTTCTACATGCTATGGAAGGCAAAAAGACATTATTTGAGAATGTGGATTTTGATTGGAACCTTGGAGCAGAAGATAGTACTGATTTTAGTGATGATGAAGCTACAGTTTTAGATGACCCGTCAGTTACACCAGAAAAGAAAAGACGGCCTAATTCATTTCTTGTAGAAAGTCCTTATAAATCATCTAGTAAGTTGTAAAGATATAATAATAATAATAATTGATTAGTTAAGTTTTTCTTACTCGCAATATTATTTAATATAATGAAAAAATTATTGCTTAGTAGAGCTGGATTTTTTCTTGGGTTTTGTAGATGACTTGAGGAATAGCACTCCTGGAAGTGGAACTTTATCTCTTAAAAATGCCAGGCCAAAAAGATTTGCTCCTCCACCACCATCACCAGGTTCCAGTCATACTAGAAGTCCATCTGATTCTGTAATTCATCGAATTGGTGGAGGTCTTGGTCGATTAGTAATTCCGCCTGGAGAACCACCAATTTTAGTATGACTATCACATTATATTCACTTTTTCGGTTTCTAAAATTATATTCTACTTTACAGAAGAAGACCAGTATACCAGTTTCGCCTCCAATTTCTTTACCACATAGTCAAAGTCAACAACAACAACAACAGTCATCTTCAAATAGTCCTTTCAATATTAGTAACAATCTCAACACGTCAGCAACAACGCCAATATCTCTGCCAAGTCCTATAGTTTTACCTAATGGAGGCACTTCAAGTTTTTCTATTGACCCATCAAATTACAGGGTATTTATTACAATTTTTTATCTTTTTGAGATTTGAATTTACACATGTTTTCTTTTTCAATATATTGTAGCAATGTCGAGCATTATATGACTGTCTAGCAGATAATTCCGATGAGATCTCATTTCGTAAAGGGGATATTATATTAATATTGAATGAAAGAACCGAAGATGACAATTGGATGGTAAGTGTGATTAATAAATCAAAGACAATTAAATATTTATTTTTGCCATTTTTTATATAGGAAGGAATAGTTTTAGATGATGAAGGCAATCGTCGAGGAATGTTTCCTGTATCATTTGTTGAATATCTTGACAGAGATTGACATCAAGATAAAGGTTAAATAACCTTTATTAAATAATATCATCTCTCAAGAAGAAACCATCTTTCTAATACAAAATATACTACTCTCTCATCCTCTCTCTCTATCTCTCTTACAGTACATTTACATTTATATACTCATCTTGTGATCACTAATAATACGTGGATTTTTAGAGTTTACACTTTGAGCTAATGTCAACAATTTTTCTATAATTCTGCTTGCAACGAACATTGTAACTTAATACTAAAAAGGTCATCCTTAGATCACTATATACTACTGCTGTGTAAGGTCTTAAGGTTATTACACAAACTAATCAGAGTTTTATGTTCTCCAGTATCACTCAGGACTCACCTTCAAAAATTCTCTACTTAACTATATAATATAGCAGTATAGTAAATGTTATATATAAGAGTTCACGTGTTTATTAATAAAAAGAGTATTTGATGCACATCAATGAATTGTGAATGATGATAAGTATCTTAGAAGTAACAGTGAAATCCAGGAGATAATAAATACTGTTCAACTGTCAGTCAGTAGTGAAAATGACTTAGTACAGTAAAATGCAATACTCGATTAATTCTAATATTTAATACCTATTATATTTAAAGCCTCTAGCTGGATTATTATTACAATGAATCAAAAAGTCAGACTTGTTACCTTTAGCCTTTAGTAATATCAGTATTCGTTTATATATATATATATATATATACATATATTTATCAAATAGCTCAATATATAATACCTCATCAGTCTATAGATATAATGTACATATATATTATAAAAATAGTAACCTGATTTTGAGAACGAAACATTCACAAAAAAATTGAGATAATACACATACATAAAAATGAGAAATTAGAAACACCTGGTTAAAAAAAGATGTGATCAGCTCATGTAATTTTATGTTATTATTATTATTATTATATTACTACATTGTAGTACAAATTATTCTGATTAGTAGTAGAAAAAAATTATCCTACTCGTACTAAAACAAATGCAATGACACTACTTAATAAGTATAGGAAAATAATGTTATAATTATATACATACATCAATCTTCTTCTTGTGCACAAATACGCAGACACAGTTTGACTCATATGTACAATCTTGTTACCCATATAAAAAATTATTGAATACCAAAAAAATTACTAAGAATATATATAATACGTAGTGCAAAATACATAAATACGTCGGCCTTGAAGAAGTAATTTAATTAGATTATAGTTGTCTGCGATATATAAATGAAAGAATTATAAAAATTCCTATTATATCGGCCAATAATTTATGAACCAGTTGTTGAGTTGTATCAGAAATATCATTTATTTATTATTCATTGTTTGTTGATTAGATAGAGCACACGACAAATTGTTTATACTTTTGTGCACTATTAGCCAATATCATATATTATTATGTAGCTTATTAGTATTATTATTATACTACTTACTATAATTCCAAAAGATAATTATTTGAGACGTTATATATATACACATATTGATATTATTTATATGTTATTATTACAACAGTATATATATTATACATACAATGTATACACTTAATCCAAAGAATGTGATTTTATTTATTTTATTTTTAGGGATTGTTTCATCGATTATTTATAATGCTAATAATGGTATATATATAAGAAATATATTATCCTATATAAATCTGCAAAACTACAAACAAAATGTATTATATAAAATACAATACTACTGCTATACTATGCTGTTCATTACCAACTACTACAAAACTTCACTTTACAAAAAAGTACATGACAAAATCTCAAAGCAAAGAAAATATTGTTGTACAATAGTTACAATGTAAATAGTTATCAAAGAGAATGTCACGTACAACCAAACTACTAAGTTAAAAGTTAAAAAGTCATCTCCTTTCTGTAGAATGACTACTACAACATATACCAATCAATATTATAATATTACTTACTATTGTTATTACGAATATAATTAAATGATAAAAAAAATATAATACTACTACGGAAGAGATTTGGGCTTCCTATCGTAGTTGAGCGATGAACATGTTGAAATACATGAAGAAACGTTTTAGCAAGAGAATAATAAAAATTCAAGATGATAATTACATATGAACGTGTGTCTATTACTTAATTTTTGCATAATTTCACGATATTACTGTTACATTTCAAGGCCATTATTTATAGTTGTATATGGATTAAAGTAGCTATTTTTTGTTTGTTATTATTACATATCAATCTGTTAATATCGATGTCTCCTTCCGTACTTACATTAATTACATATACATATTGAAATAAAAGCCAGATCCAACTGGCTTGGTAGATTTTCAATTTTTATTACCTTTTCAAGGAAAATATTTGATATATATGAACAAATACATTGTGTCGTAGTCATCATCAATGTCAACATATCAAATCAGATTGATAACCCGAGTCCTAAACCTACTTATAGTACAAAAAACGGAGTTACGTGACTTTTTTTGTGTATACATAGGAGGAAAAGATCTCATGTTGATCTTATGATGTTATGTAGAGATATAGATCATAATGATGATGACAAACACTCTCGAGTACGTTCCATTTCATTTTCCTACATATTTGAAATACAAGAGTGAAGGACTATTTGAGTCATTACATTACAAATGTTCCAATTTACAACTATACACATAATTTTACGACACACAAAATATTGTGTGTCTGGGGGTGTGTTTGTTAGATTGCTCAACTCTTGTTTCTTCTTTTTCTTTCATACATGAAACTTGCATTTGCATTGGACAAAATTTATTATTATATCTCTCTTATATTTTCTTGAGGCTATATAGTATGTCAGACTTTACATTAAATCTCATATAATCCATATTGTCAATATATGTTTATATATACTGGTTTCATTTTCTTGAAGGATTCATAACATGTATAGTTAGTTACTTATCACTTTGAACTGTTGAAAGATAAACCCTTGTTACTAAACTAACATATTATTCTATAAAGAGTCATATGAGTAAAAGTAGGAGTTGATGTCAAAAACATTCATTTTATTGGACTAGTTAGTTATATATTGTGTGTGTATGTACATGTATATACTATATAAGAAGCTCAAATAGGTTCAATATGAAATAGATTAGAAAATATGAAATATTCCTCTCTGCATTTTAATTTTTAATCCATATAATAATAAATGAATGTCACAAGATTTTTTTTAAGTCTCACAGCTTTATGAACGAAATAAAAAGCTGGATGACGATAGCCTTATATCTGTAATAGCGACGCAATTTCCTTATAATAAAAAGTAGTAGTAGTAAAGGTACAAAGGTTTCCAATTCGTAACAATCTTTAATGATTATCTTGTCGAATGTCATTGGCTAATTGGCTACTACTCTCAAAGGTGTGTCTCAACTTGTACATTGATAACCTTTGGAAATCTTTAGATCTATTAAACAAATCTATGAACTTTCAAAGACAGATTGTACAAATAGATACTCTACTAGTTGTAACTAACCGGCTAAAGAAATTGAGGACATCATTACTTATCATTAGAAGAAGAGATAGGTCAGCATACTGACTTAGCGACAAGAATCATAAGCTTAAAAATTATATTTTTCTCTTTCTTGAACTTAATGACCTTTTTTGCTAATTTCCTTGTCAAAAATATTTTGTAGTGAATGAAAAACAAGTCGTAGTAAGAGATTAAAAAGTTTAAAAGCCCGGAAAAGGAATTTAGTAAAATACTATAATAAAGAAGACGTGAACTTTAGTGTCAGATTCAGTGTCAAGGTAAAAGTCATTAAAACTTACTAAAGTACGTCACTTCATGTTACACATGTCATACAACACGCTTTTGTCTTGTGCCTTTTAATATACTAGAGTTTATTTCAAAAATTCTTGCGAATCAAAAATGAGTAAGTTCTATAAGACGTAAAATTTTAAATTGCACAAGCTCCTAATTACCTAATCTCTGGAACAAAACAAAAGTCTTGGTATTAAATATTACAACACCTTAGATTCTTAGCAGATAAGAGATTATATAGTGGCATGATTAGTGTGATTACAAAATGATCCTGAAATTATTAAGTAAGCAATATGAGGTATTAAAATTTAGCTATTAAAATCTGGAATAATCTTTACGACATGAGAAAGGATGTACAAGAAGCCTATATAATACTTGATGGCTGGGAAAACGTCACCAAAATATCAGACTTCCATCACGTGAAAATAATTATAGAGTAGAGTGTATATACTTATTATATGTAGCTCATCTATATGATGATGACAAGAGTGTGTTACCACTTTGCACCAGTTAGTTGACAGACACTACTATATGTTCTTGGAACCACACCACCATCATGTTACATCAAATAAACCCCTCATCATAAACATGAACCATCCCTCAATTTTATACTAATCCACTCTAAGTATTAGTAAGAACTAAAGAGACATTTTACTGATAAAAGAAAAATATATAACCAAATCATTGCTCCATAATCACATAAAGTTACTCTTCTTCTACTATAAAGACTGATGGTTAGCTTGACTCTATGATCTAGTTGCCACTTCACTCTCATCTTACACTGAGCTCTTAACCACTATACTGGAGATACACATATTAATTTTATCTCTCACACAAACCACTATCTCTCAATAAAGAGAAACGCAAAGCTTTACACACTACAGAATTTTCAACAAAATCATTTTACCACTTAATTTTGACTGAGATTTGCACTCAAAGTCATCAACACTAAGTTTATGAGACACACATTCAAAACCGGAAGAAGAAGCGACGAGTACTCATCTCCTGTCATTAGTCAAGAAACCACGCTGATTTCTACAATTCTCTTGCCTTGTCCACGTAAGTCAATAAAAAATGATCTCAACAGTCAACAAAAAATGACAATTTAGATCTCATGCACTCTCTTCAAATCAGAAAAATATGAGACAGAAAAGAAGATGAAATGCAATAATTTTTTTAATGCGTTCACTTTAATATCTTATATGTAGCAGTGTATAGAAAATTATTAAATGGTGAACTGAATTTTTTTCTGTTTAATTTTTTTTATAATTCAATCTTCTTGTTCTCTAACCTTGAGTCAAAGACGTGATCTTTTTCTGAACAAGTGAAGAATTATAATCAAAATGAGACTGTGTAGCAACTTTCTGGGTTCCATCACTGAAACCAAACTAACAGTTCAATTGAGACAAAATCGAACATCAAGTTGTGTGTGATTGATAATAATATATAGTAATATGCTCAAGTGTGTTACGCCAAGTGAATATTTCTTTCAAAGTTAAAAGTTCAAATAAAGAGATATCATTATAGAGAGGTCTCTTCTTCGTCAATGTTCTTCTTTGGGGATAAAATGTAGCTCATGTAACATCATATAACCTTATGAGTACATAGTGCCGTATAAAATTTGATAGCCAGTTGGACTCTGCACTCTAATAAAAATGATAAGGAAGAGAAAAAGAAGGAGAATATCTCATGTTAGAGTCTCTGTTGGTTTTTCTGATTTGAATGAAAATCTAAATTATTGACTTTATAGTACATTGCTATAAATTACTCATTGATTTGCATATTTTATATGTTGTGTGTTTTTTCTATATATCTAGGGTGTGGAACTGACATGGCTAGTATTCCAATGGTAAGAAATCAATACACTATGTATAATTAATTATGATGTAATGATGATGCTTTATTTTACATACTTAATATCATTTTATTAATATTTCTACAGGGTGCTTTTGCTTCGTGCAAAGTACGTGAACAACAAAATGCTAAACAACAAGGCGACAAACAATCATACTTTGGAATGAATCTGAAGATGGCTGCAAACAATAACAGTGGTAAGTGTCAATAAATATATGTGTTAAAATTGTTCTTTACTAATTAAAGTATTTATGTTGACATTATAGAAATTCAGGATCATCCTCCTGCAAAATACAACAGCAAATTGATGAATGCTATCTGGGGACGCTACAATATGTAAGTGTTTTTTGATTGGCAAATATGCTATATGTATAGATAATTTTATTATTGTTTTTTTACTAAAATATTTGTTTTAATTTTGTCATTGACAGGTACTCAGTCCATAACATCAAGAGCCACATTGCATTCGACAAGGCATAAGCTGATAATCAGATTTTATATTAGGGATAGTAATTAATTATAAATGTATAATTTTAAATTGTTATATTATTATTATTAGATTGTATTATGCAACCATTGTATTGTTATTATCAATATTCGTTATGATGCGTGAAGCAAGGATCTTTGAATTGTGAAATGAAATTTGTTTTTGCAAAGTAACGTACAAAATATATATTTACATAAACAATAAGAAAAAATAACCATATATCCAAAATACAAACAATAATCATTAGTCTTTACTTTACTATATTAAATAATCTTTTTACAACTTCTTTATTGATTTCACTTTCTATTGAATTCTACTCTGTGTATATCTCTTTCTCTAATACTTCAGTTTATAGTTTATATGGAAAATTATAATCTATTTTCAATTCTTGTTGTTGTTGTTTGTCTACTATGAACTCTAATCATAATAATAGTAGCAGTAGGTGCAAAATCTTTTCAAAATATGTAATAATATGGCTAGCTTTAATATATAATCTCATTGTGACGTCGTGACCTTTACATATTTTGATCATATGAACTCTCTTCTTATTCTTCACCTCTCTCTCTCTCTATCTTGTATCAATTTCAAGTTTGTATCCCTAATATGAATCTGAATCAGCTGAAATAAAGACAGAAAAAATAACTAATAATATTGCACAAAGTTTATTTCATATATTGATATAAGAATATTAAAACAGTCAGTCATCATAAAATGAATAAGGTACAGTTTGAACACATTGTAGGGATTTTCCAGCACATAAATTAGCTACAGATACACATTCATCAAGTGAGAGATTGTTCAATACTGCAAATAAGAAAAAAGTTTAAATGAAACAAAGATTTTTAAATATAATCATTTTGTTGTAATGCTAACTTCCTGAGACAAATCCTGCTACAAGACAATCTCCAGCTCCTGAAACCGATCTAACAATATTGAAGAAAAAATTGATTTAATTACCAAAATATCACAGAAAAAATTCTTAATGGTCATAAAATTTTACTCACACTATTTGCTTGTTGTCAACAACTGGTGCTGGATAAAAATTCATTTTGACAAATGGCTCTTTTCTAATTCGATACATTACCTACAAAAGATCAACGACATGACAGAAAAATTTAGTTCAAAACAAATCTCCAATGAATTTATACATGTTATATGCATGTAGTACCATTATTCCTTTGCTTCCTCTGGTCAGTAAAATAAGACGAAGACGAGGAAACTTGCTAAAGGTTTGTAACGCAACTTCCTTCATCTGAGAATGATTCTCTGAGGAATCTAAAGAGTTTTTCACATCACTGCTACTATCATCATCATCATCGAGTCCAAGGATGCTTTGTAGCTCACGTATATTTGGTGAAATGTACGTCAATGCAGGCCAGAGATCTTGAGGGATTTGAAGAATTTTCTTTGCTTTTCTTAGCTCTGTTGGCTCAAACCAAACTACATGTACACAAAATATAAAAGAGAAAAAAGAGAGAGAAGGAATTATTAAAGTGACTGAAACTCTAAAAAAAGTTTTTTCTTTTTTCAGTTCAACAAAAAGAAAAGGCTGAGAGTAGCCATTAATCAACATTGATTTTTTCTCAAAGCTACACAACATACAATAAGCTTTACACTATGCTTTCTAAGTAGAAGAGATTAATAAACTTATATGTTCAATAATTAGTCGTCAGCTCTCCAGCTTAAGTTTTAATATGCACTAATTACATTTTATATTAATTATTTTTTGTTCACAGACCTGGGATCCGATTATCAAGTGAGATATCTAGTATAGCTTCCATTGTTTCAATGGGCAAGTTTCCATCTAAAATGATTATTGGACATGAGGAAAGATTATTATATTTTTGTAATTGCTCCAGGACTTTTGTAGAACTTAGTTCTGAATGAATGCTCATGTCACCAAGTCCACTTAGACACTCTCCATTAGAATTTAAAAGGGCTGAATAAACTGCTGTAGGGATTTTGTTTTCTGTTACAATTCCAGCAGTGGTCTACAAAAACCATTGCATTATTATTATACAAAGGTAATCTTTCACAACAAAATGTAAAGTCAATGACATTTCAAAGAAATATTAAAAAGTATCTACTTATGATGTGGTTTCAACTAAACAGTATAATTAACAATATAATGGCACTCTTTATATAGTAAATGTAAACTGAAGCTAAAGGATTACATTTCTCTATGTTCTTCTTGACATTTTGTTAAGTGTATTTAACAACAAAAGTGTATCTCATCTCATCAAACACCTTTTCTATCACACTTTGAAAGTTTTCCAAGGTTCAGGCTTAAAAAGCAAAAAACAATATATATATCTTTCTCTCTCTACTCCTACTCTTCCAAATGAAATTAGCACTGTAAAAAGAAAGCTTCCAAGAAGGCTTAGTTTTATAGTGTTGCTCTAGACATTTTAGTAAAGTAGTATAAAATGACACTGAAGAGAAAATATCGATTGAGTAAAATGTATTTTTAGCTATGAAATCTCTTATCCTTCATACGCAGATTTTTATTTAAGTCTTCTTCTCTTCACAACAAAAATTTTTTCTAGTGGAATAATTTTTTCTCAGATTTGTTTGTTGTTCATTGTATAAATACTTATATTAAAGGAAAAAGGTTTTTTTTTAATTTTTACTAAGTGATGAGATGATAAAAGACAGAATGATAATGGTTCAACTTTTAATTATGATAGTATTACCATTTGCAAATCCTGGCGTAAATGACGCAAGAGCTCTCGTCCAAAAATATCATTTCCAATGGCTGAAATTAGAAAAGTTGAATGTCCTAATTTGCTCAGTGCTTCTGCAATATTCCTACCAACACCTGCATATCATATATAAAAACATATTCCGTTCCTGTAACATACAAATTTACTGGTTAAATGAATATTTTTACCTCCAGGCGTTGACGTAATTGTCGTTTGATGAGTTCTTCCGTCAAGCTATTAGCAAAATGACAGAAAAAAACATTATCATCATTAATTAACGAATACTGAGAATGTCATCTATGATTTTTGTTGAAATAAAAGACTTTTAGTGTAGAAAATTATAGAGCAGTCATCGGATAAAATACGCGTGACAGCTTGAAGCTCTCTAAATTAATAAGTCTACTTTCACTTTTCCAAGAAACTTTCTCTCTTAGCACTAAATGTAAAGTATATGACATGTTTCATGTTAAGAGGAAGAAGAGATTTTATGATACAATAACTTGAGTGAAATGTCAGAGATTTAGATTTCTCTGCCATATGTATACATGTACTATCGCAAACATAAACAAGCTTTTAGAAAGGTATTATGTTGTATTTTCATTAGTAAATACCACGTCCAGTACTTCTTAAGTACCTATCTATGCTCGTTCGTATTACTAAAAGTATTAGAGAGTTGCTTGGAAATGCTGAAGGCAACAAAGTCGTTTCTTGGAGATGAGTACATATGTATAAGAGAGACTATGTTTAAAGAGGAAGGAAGGAAAGACACCTGAGTTTTGTAACTAAATCCCAAGTGTCCTTAGCGAAAACTTTTGTAATATGCAAAATAAATAGAAGTGGGATTTTACATTACACACAATC
>VCNE01005339.1:0-13871 GCA_009869805.1 Oncopodura yosiiana
CTAAACGTCTATACCACGCGACTCTAGTATAATGATTGTAGAGTCGCGTGGTATAGACGTTTAGCGCGAAAAGGAACCCTGCCAGAAGCCTGACGAGAGCAATACCTTGAATCCGTAAGTCTCAATCTTCAACATAACTATATGCTATTTTTGTATGAAAAGCTAGCATCTTTCATGAAACTAATGAAATTGTATAAATACCTTTGGTAAAACTGAAAGTTGTTGAAATTCATATAACTTTATCGTATCACCTTCATTTACTTTCACTTTGTTTTTAATATTTGATACCTGACAAGTCTGGCAGATTGCATATAATCCAAAAAACTTTTTCAAGTTTCATAATTTTTCATTATCACATACCATAGAACACAATATGAATGAACTTATTAAATTAAATAGACTTGTCATGTGAAAGAAATCGACGCTTCTTCATTCTGTATTAATATATTTTACTGTGGAGAAAGTTCTATGATACGACTAATAACGCGAAAGACTTTCACTTTGAACTTGAAAAAACTACGCATTGCATCGTACGTAATAATAGAATCAAGTCCCGTTGCATTGCTTTTTACTTATTGCCTATAAACTGTTAAATACAATTATAATACACAATACATTACAAGAATACGTCATTCATTCATATAATCGTTAATTAATCATTTAATCAACTTTAATAAAAAGAGTTTTGTGGCAATTAGAAATGTCGCCATCGAGCGGGAATGATTTTCTAAATAAAACTAGAGTTATGTGCTGCAACAGTGTTACAATATAATGCGTATTTTTTCAGACATCTTTGATACAAGTGTATTTATACTTAATTAATATAAGAACAATTTTATTTTAATAATAATACTAATTTAATTTAATCATTTTAATATATGAATCATTATTAAGATTTATACTAAGATGAAAATATCTTGAAAAACTTTAGAACTCATGTTTAATCAATAATACATAAGACATGTAATATAAATACTCTTTCATTTTTTAATAGTTTATAAAATATTTTATATGAAATTTTGTTTTAAGGATAATTTAAGAATGCTAAAAATCTTAATTTATTTTCATGTAAACAAATGGCGTCATTCGCGTCATTTGATCTTAACAGCTGTACGGCATTCCACTCTAGTTTGTAAAAGAAGCGCTCTGTTCTATCATACGACTAATACAAAAATACTTTAACAGATTTAGTACAGCATTAGGTGTTGCGTAGTGTGTGTTGAATATGTCGGGTGAGTGTTTTTTTAGTGTTCAATAAAATGTAAAATTCATTGGCCTTTCAGTGTGTATTTTGTGTTGTATTTCATTCAATCAAAAATTTTGTTCAATTTTTAGACTTTGATCCAAACTTTTTTGGGAATGATGATTGGGAAGAAGAAGGTAAGAGAAAAGAATTTATTAAGAAACTCTCTTTGCTTGCTTGTGTCATTTACCCGGAAATTTTATACACACTGTTTATGCGCCTTAAATTTTTTGAGACGCTATTGCATTGGGTGAAGGCAGGGTTGCCGATAGTTTGATAGTACTTTTTTGCGTAAAATGTCAAAAATAGTCATTGATTCACTACTTTTTATATATTAGTACTGTCAAAGTGATAGTATATATTATACACATTCATAACATATTCATCACAGTTCAATACACAACAAAAGAGTTTTGACAGTTGTGTAGTACTAACTTAAACTTTACACTTGCGTGAGTTCTCTAAACGGCATTTTTCAATCACATTAGTATTTCTCTCTTGTCATTTATCACTTTCTCTCAATCAAACCACGTTTTATATTAGTAGTTGTATTTTTATAGATAGTAAATAACGTAGGTTGATAATTGATAATAATGAATTTGTTTGCTAATTATACTGATATCAGTTTGTCACGTGGCATGTCCGGCGACTCTCATTTATTTATTCGGAAAAAACTTCACATTCATTTGACTTGACTCATTCATTCATTCATAGATATTATATTATGTGTATCACCAATAATGAGAATGTTCATTCATTATTATTCTTTTTTTGCTGATGTGTGAACATTTTTTCAAAACATATTACTATTTGATGTATAATGTAATGGAACTTTTCATCATCATCATTGTGGCATGCTCACATCATCTTGTTATAGTTACTTACACGTACAAAAACGCAAAAGCATGACCTTTTTCTCATGGCTTTCTTAGGAAAGAAATTGACATTCAGTACCATATGCAATGTTCTCCTTTTTGTAATTTATTATAATAGAGAGCAACATATGTGTTTGTAACTTGATGATGATGATGAGAGAGATGATACAAAACTCAAGAGTCGGGCTACTACGAAAAATGTGTAATGCGTATATTATGAAATAACAGACATCATAAGCAGCAGTAGGCGATTAGAAAAAGACTATACTCATCTTGTCACAAAATACATATAGAAAAGAGATGAAATACAAAATTGAATACATATGTCTTTTAATGCCTAAATGTTTTAGGCATTAGACAAAAGTGTGTGTATTTCAATGAATGAAGAAGAGATAGTATAACAACAATACATTGTATAAGGGAAAGTTCCAGTAACTTTAAAAGATTATGAATGAATGAGTGAATGAAAGAGTTTTATACACATCAATCATATGTATTGTTTGTTATGCAAAATTTACTAAAATGTTGCAGATAATTTAAGTAAATGATTCTGAGAAAAAATTGACTTCAGTCTCATTTCCTTATATTGTACAGTTTAACTAATTATATCTAACAGAATAGAACTTGTTAAACTACAAACACATACTGAGTTTTTTTTACTCTCAAGAAGCTTTTTACAAAAATAATGAACTTGGCTGATTGAAGATCTATTTTCTTTCTTGAATTTATTTCTTGGGTAATTTCTCTCTTTCCATCGGCTCTAATTAACGTATAAATCCTACACAATTTAGCTATTGTAAACTTAGTGTTGTGTTCTTAAGTGCCGAGCCAAGATAAATTAATCTACTCTTCTTCTTTTTTTTTGGTCTCTGAAAAAATTTAATTTTAGACTTTTACCAAAAAGAAAGAAAATGGCTTACTACATTTCAAAACTTTCTACGACATATTATGTGCAACAACATACATATTAATGTAATGTTATAAGAGAAGGGTACGCTAACTCTTTTACTCTCTCCGAAATCATGAAATTCCGTAAACTTGCAATAGCATAGAAAAATAAGAAGAGAAGAAGAAGAGGAGGGGTTGAAAAGAGAAGCCAAAGTTGTTTGAGCAAAAGCAAAAGACATTTAGAAAGTTCTCTTCTTCTTCTTTTTCTGAAGGAAGTCTCTCTCTGATATAACGGAAGTACCAGGTCAGAATATTCTCTTCACCCGTAGTTGTAGTTTTTCTTGGTCTTCTTCACAAGCGGGTGGAGAGATGAGAAGAAGATCATCATAGACAGACATAGAGTCACACACACACCAAAAGGAAACTATTTTTAGTAAAAAGTTTATTCCACCACTAAGACTATATATATGCGCTTGTTCAAACTCTCCTTCAAACTATTACTAATCCTAATGTTTCTCTTCTTCTTCTTCCCCTTCTTTTCTTGTAATATTTTTTTCTGCACAGAAAGAGAACATGCATTTTTGTATACTTGTATTTTTTTGTTGAAAAGCTCACCGGATTTAAGAAACATGCTACCTAATTTACTTATACTATCACATATTGTATAGTTTTTAGTCCATATATGAAGCGTTTTCGTTTCTAAAGATGGGTATATAATGTTCACTTATTATGGTATGTTGGAAAATATGTCGTGTCAACTATATATATAGAGAGAGAGGTTTTTGTACATTTTACTTGTTGAAATCATTTAATTTATTGAATTCCTATTTTGGAGAAAAGTGTTAGCTAAAGGTTAACAACAGCCATGTATCATGTCGACTAAAATTTACCTTCAGAATTTTCAGAAAGTCTTGAATCAAATGAAAATTGTACTGTATAAAACGTATTGATTTGGAGAGGTGAAAGTAATCCTAAAAGCACATAGACCTGAGTCACCTGAGTATAAAAAAGCTTTATTAATTTCTCTCTCTGCATATTTTTTCTTCTTATGTGTTATCTGATGAAATTCCATAAAAATGACTTTCTTTTACAATAAATTCTTCTTGTTCTATAGATATTGGCGACGGAGAAGTAGTCATGGTTGGACCTGGAGAAAATGAGCGAGGTGCAGGTGGAGGTGGTGGAGGAGATGAACTGATATATGACCCTCTTGATCGTTTAGCTGAGCGTGCAACTGCTTCTGCCATGTTTCAAAGGTAAGAAAAAAATATATATATCAAATACCTCTTTTTGTAAAAAAAATACTGAAAGTGATTTGACGTGTTAGAGCTACATTAGTTTTATATAGAAACAAACAACAAAAATATTTATTTTAAATCTGATACGTGTATGTGAGAGTGCCTGCCTGATTTTTATTTCTATCGAATTCTTTCTTTCTCTAATTTAAATATAAGCATATATCTATATACAATCTATATTGAGTGAGCTGAGTTGAATGAATTGCTGACAACGAACTGACAAGTCACTGTAACATACATAGCGCGGGAGTTGCTGTCTCAATGTGCTTTTTATACACATGATACTATTTTACAACTATATGAGACGAAAGACTTTATGAGAGTATAAAAGTAGTTTTAGTATTGTGTGAATCTGAATCACTCTTTTTACGCATTTTACGTTTTTATGAATGAACAGCAAAACTATAGTGTAAAGAACTTTTGTATTTAAGTACATTGTGCAGATAAGGTTTCATATATATATATGTATTATTATATTACGTTACGTTGTTGTACGATGTAAAGAAATTATATAATTGATAAACCTCTCTCTCTCTCTCTTTCAGCTTTATCCAAGTATTTTGTGTTTGCCAGCAATGAAAATGTAAATATTAATCTAGCTTATCTAAGAAGAAGTAGGAGGAGTAGTAAATTGCGTGTTTGAAATAATGTGAATTACATATACCTACTGCTGCTATAATATTTTACTGGAATTTTACTCTGAATTTCCCTGTAGCATATGTATATAATCAGAATTAGGTGAAAATATACAAATAACATAAGGTTTATACGTATGTATGCAATTATAATTTAACTTTGAGTAGTTTTACTATAAGAGATTACTGAATGACATGTGGTGTATGACTCTTTCTCTTTATTTGGAAGAGTAGTTAATAACAGATCTAAAGTTAGTTTTAGAAAAAGGTAGAAGTGTAGTTGTTTCCATTATTGTTGTACTTTTGTATTACATTTTGTTTGATGATAAAGAGAAAAGGCTCGATGTGGCGGGTTGTAATATTGAAAGAAGAGAAAAAAAAATAATAGAAGAGCAGGTGTGATTCTAGAAGAGAGAATCTCAACCTCTACTATTATTGGTTTGGCATGTGCCTGGCGTCATTCATCTCATCTTTTGCCTCTGAACACATGCCATCATCATTCAGTTTATCTTATTCATTTGCTACTTTTGTAACAAAAGAAGAAGAGGGTTGATTTTAGTTGTTGATATGGCCTTAGCCTTTTCTCTGGACATAAATGAAATAGAAATAATAGCTTTTACTCTTACCTACGTTCTACGTAGCAATATAATCGAAAGGAAATATTTAAGGCATTTTGTCCTGTCTCTCTCTTTCTATTTAATACGGAAGTAGCCAAATTGGTTTTTGGAAATTGAAAATTTCAGAGTCCATTTTGACTCTCTCAACTACATATCTAATCTATACACGACACAATATGTACTAGCATAATCAAATTATGTTGATATTTGATAGACTCTTGGCTCCAGCTCTTTCTCTCTCTCTCTCGACAGACATTGACTACTACTAGATCATCATCCTCATCTACTTATCATGCACTTATATAAAATTTAATTGTGCATTATATGATGTTATATGAGTCAGGACATTAACATTTAGGAGGAAAAGAGTACAATTTTGTTGAAGAACAGGTTGACAATCATATTCTCTCAGTCTCAGTCACATCCATTTTTGATTTTACACTGGCAGCAAAATTCTAATGCGATAAACTTGGACGTCTCTCTCTCTCTCTCTAATTTATGTATTTATGTATTTACATATTGCCTGTAACTGGTTAGCAATTCTTCTCTCTGAGAGTTTGTGAACTATGGAATAATAAAGGACAGCTAGCTACTATATAATACAACTTACTGAATATATACGACACACGACTAATTTGGACAATGGTACAAATAATAGACCGTCTATGGTATGATCATTTATTTAGTGTATTGAGCCATTTCAGGAGTTAAAGATATGATAGATTGACAGCAACAACTTTTGCATTTTCTAACTGGCTATAGCATTAGCACACACAACTGTTAGTGACACTCGTTCTATGTGACTTTTTTCTCATATTATTCCGCCTACACACACACACACTCAATATTAGCATTGTTGCATACTTTTATCATGAGTTGTTTTTCTTTATAATATTTGCGATTCAAGTTTCTTCTTCACGAAAAAGTACAAAAAAGGTATTTTAAGTTGAAGAGACGAAAGAAAGGGTCATGATGATGAACAATTGTCTGGCAATGTGTTAGAAATGAGACGAGACAGTTTTTTCGGAAGATCATGATGATGTAATGACTGATGCATCTGCTCTTTTGAGAAGTATTGTTTAAAAGTGAGGTACTTGTTGAGACATAGCTAGAGAGAGGAAGTTGTAGTATTATTAGAGTTCATAGAAAGAATTTACACTTTGGCGTCTCTGTGCATCTGCTTAGTAGGTGTGTTTTGAGTATTGTTGCATATTATTGACTTGAGCTAGAGATAGCTTATAGCTCAGGTTATAAAATTATGAGTACACATGCAAGAAAGATGAAATATAAAAGTAACTTCGCCAGCATAGCAGACAGATTTTATTGTAGTGTTGTAGAATTGTAGTAAAGGTTTCTCGCATCACTTCCCGCCATATTATGTGTACAATGTACAACAATACCAACAAAAAAATCTTTTAGGGACCAGCAATAGAAGAAAAGAAAGGTAGGTTGATTACTATAATAATATATAATACAGGTAGGTTGAAAGAGCGAGGGATTACGTATATATATATATTCACCTAAGGTGGTGGTGGAATGATGACGATGGTGTAGAAGAAGAAGAAGAGATAGAGTTGAAAGAAGAAAAAAAAGCTTTTGGTTAAGTTTGTATACGTGATCATACACTCACATAACATAACATAGGTTGATATAATAATAAAATGTTTTGTATGCTTTGCTCTTGCACCAAACACGGTAAAGAGTTTTCTATATACTTACTAATGCTGGACTTCCTATCTTCTTTTCTTCTTCTTACCTTTGGTCTGTTCTTGTACAACTGCTCATTACATTGGAATCATCATCATCATATGTAGTAAGTTGCTGTTAGTTGTAGTAGTAAGTAAGTAAGAAGTTGAAGTCCACAAGTCAAGTCATTTTAACTAAAGACATAAGAGTGTAAGCAGTTTGTTGTTGTAGGGGAGTACAAGCTTTTGAGACTCACACGGTACTACTAATACTATGATAGTTTACTATCTGCCTTGGCTCACAAGAAGAGAAGAAGAGTTGTAAAAACTTGAAAAAGAAGATATAAAGTCTATATTATTACTCTGTGTGTGTGAGTTGTGTGAGAGAGAGTACTAGTGCACTTGTTGTTGTATAAAGAAGTGTATATAATGTATAAAAGAATATATATGTGTGCATGATCAGTAGAGTAGAGAAAAAATTAGTTTGTGAATGAACTTCATGTAAAGCTAACTAAAGAAGAGGATGTGTCTGTAGATAATCTATATGTAATGTGAGAGTATATTACTACTTCGCATTAGAAGAACCAACTTCTCAATATGAAATTAGTTGAATGGCATAAGAGAGCAAAGATGCAATTATTATACAATTCCACTTGTAATAACAGTACTATTATTACTGCTGCTGCTGTTGAAACTATTTGCAGTAGTAGTAGTAGTAGTGGTGAAGATGATAGTTGTAAAAAGGAAGACGTAAGAAGAAGAAGACGACGAAGAGGAAGAAGTAGATAAAGTGTTGTGTGTATATGGAATTAAAATAATAGTGATTGTTTTGGTGAAAATTTTGGATATAAGTATATTGTTTTTTCATAATGGAACATTTACCATGTCTAGTTGAGAATGAGGAGAAAGTAGAATGGTTTGGAAGATGGAGTAAACCAAATTTCAAGAATGAGAAAATGGATTATAACATCAGTCTTCATATGAGAATGAGAAGGTTAGTGGTTAGTGCCAACAACATCACATTTCATAGCATATATCTAGTCAAGTGTTTTTTGTTGTTTGTTTGTGTACGATTATGAAGCATTACTCCCTTCTATATGTTATGTATATGCATGTTAAATGCGCAGATTGATTACTTCAAGGATAATAAAGCTAGAATGGCGCCAAAAAATAGTTAGATACATATTAAATTAATATACTTGATGTATATAGAAAAGTATATTTGATGAAGAGCATTTCAACTTTAACAAACAAAAGATTGATTTGATATTGGTATCAACAATAAAGTTTATTTACGTTTAGATTTCAGAAGATTGTGGTTTGAGAGTCTATATTTTTAAATGAATGTCAGAGAGTGATGAATGTATCAGGAGTAAATCGATTTAACCTATTGTGGTGATCTGATCTCTACATTACTCTTCTATATACCCTCTCCATTTCATGGCTACTTCTCATAGTTATAATAATGTAAAGTCTTGTAACAAGACTCTTATTCTCTTTCTCTCTTCTTCTGGAATATATATACAACAAATCATTGAGATGAAATGGCCTGAATTGATAGCTCTATACAAAATGTTCTTATATGTACACAAGAAGAACAAGAGTGCAACATTCTTAAAGACAAATAAGAAGGTGAGCAAAACCACTGAAGAGAAGAGCAGGTTGTTTTGTGTTAAAGAAGAAGGCATGTAGATTAGAATTTAGAATAATAGATGCAATTAGAACTATAGTGATAACTTTTCTTTTTGGACGCTTTCATGATCAAATCTTCAACCAGACAAGCTTGAGAGTATGTGAGATATTATATTCAACTCGAACTCACCAAAAGAAAGCTCTCTATTGCATTCTGTCTACTCTACTCTTGCAACATAATATTTATTGTTTGTCAGTTTGTTTGAGTTTTAGTATATATGTACAATTTAGCATCTAGATAGTTGAAAATTCTCGTAGGTTTTTTTATTGACTATGAATGCCAAATACTCAAACAAATACCACTCGTCGTGGTACTAGCATTTACTTACATGACAAAAAAATATTTTGTTTCTTTTCTGTTGTTGTTGTAAAAACTATATTACATTTTGTGTGGCTGCTGCTGCTCTTTTTTCCATACTTACTTACTAAAACTCTGTTTTTTTCTTATGTTTTCTTTCGTTAATGTATTTAATGAAAGGAATGTTGGTTTTGGTGCATTCAATTTTCGTTCGTGGTTAGGACAAGTCAGTTAGTTGAGGAGGAGAAAAAGAATGTGCTAAGATAGTCTTTTTATGTATAATGTATGTGTGTATTGTATGTATATTACTATACTTGAAGAGAGTTCAAGAAAAAGATTTTTTTTCATGTTATGCAGAAGTAGCAAAAGGGCATTTTATATTTGTTACTCTTGTGTTATATAAGTTGAAGTTGATGATAGTGTGCTGGAAAAGACGAAGAGTAGAGAGAGATGATGCGGTAAACTTTTAGTTTAGTTAGCAAGAGAGAGAGAGAGAGAGACTGAAGAAGTAGAAGAAGAAGCCGCCCACGTCCAGTTGTGGAATGCAGTTTTCTTCTTCTTCTACTACTACTTCTACTTCCACACTGGCTTCAAGGGCTGCTTTTGTTATATAAGATAGGACAAGCTTCATCTTTTAGTCCCTGCTGACCAAAGTAAGAAGAATTTTTTTCTCTCTCCCTTTTACTATGCATGCCAGAGCAACTTATCTATAACTTTACCACCTTGGAGAGAGAGAGAGAGACTTTTCTTCTTCGTGATGAGTTTTATATATTTGTGTGTGCAGTCTTCTCTTTCAGTTCTTCGTATGTTTCATTTCATATGTATATGTAGAGAGATCTTTTTCCCTTTTACAGTAACATTTATGTTCAGTTGTATGATGTTATATATGTGTATGTGTGAGTATAGTCTCATCATCTTCTTCTTCTAGAGGTGATATGATGTAGTATGTGTAGAAGGAAATAGTAGAAGAAGAAGATGAGACTTGAAAAACTTGGAACTTGGTTCTTCTTCTCGTCTTCATTCTTGGTCATAAAAACAGCACTCAACCCCTTCTTTTGACTCCATCCATGTGTTTTTTATTTACGCAGTGCAGGACGTAGCTGTCAAATCATGATGTGGAACGAGACTTGTTCGTTTTTTCTCTCCTCTTCTCTCATGTTCTAGATAGTATTCTATAATAAGACAAAATTTATTTCCGCATAGTAAAACAGTTTAGAAGAATTATGTAAGAGAGAAAAGAAGAATCTTTGATTAAAAAGGAAGTCGTCGTCTTCTTCCTCTAACACTACTACTACTCATCATAAGTTTTTCATTTTTTTCGGTGATGTACAATTGTAATAATATAAGGCAATGTGTGGTACTAGTTAGTATAGTAAGTAAATAGTAGTAGTGGTGGCGGTAGACTAGACAGTCGGCTTTGTAAAAAGAAGAGGACTCAATTGAATGAGTGATGATGATGATAATAATGATGTGATGTAAATAGATGATAGTAGTATGACAATAATTTTGCGCGGGAGAGCTGATGATGTCACATATTGAATCAGCTATTGTTTTAGTTCATCTCTCTCTGTCTTTGGTAATAGTATAGTTCAAGATGATGATGACCTCATGATGATGATTTCATGTGTAGGATGGATGAATGGAATGTAGGCGCAAGAAAGAGAAATATAGGAAAAAGGAAGGATAGTATGTATGTGTATAGTTAGTGACCAGTTTTTAGTGTTTGGCTGTTGTTGCAAGTTTAGTTTTAGTTTAGTGGTTTTAAACTCTTTGCAAAAGAAAAAGACTTTACATTCCACTGGTGGTGATTATCACATTTTAGTAGGTTATGAGGACGTCTTGTCTGTGTATTTGTACGAGCGGTACATTACATTGCAATGATGAATCTGGCTTCAGGCTCTGTTATCTTGTGTATACTTTATGTCTTCCTATGCATTCCACTGTTGTTTGTTACTGGTACTTTTTACTACACAATACTTATATAGACTCATTCATTTAACTGCAAAATGACTTTGTTGCTCTGTGTGTGCAAATTGTTCCTCTTTCCTTACTTCATTGTAGTGGGTTATGTAGCGTGTAAAATGAGAGAGAGGAACGATAGAGTAAGCAAAAGAATGATCATGAATGAATTTTTAGTTAGTAGAGGTTTAAATGAATGTGTATAGTGTGTATACCATTATATGAAAGGGTTGAGTCGTCGTCGAATGAATGAGTATTGTATTTTGTACATTATACGATGTTGATACGGAGTTGTAAGTTTAATGTTTCACATGATGACACTCTCTAGTATGTAGTAATACAACTGCTACACATTATTTCATTCTCTTTTATATAGAGTAAAGCGGGATCAAATAGGGATAATAAACTGATTGAGGAAGTCCACTTGTGATTGAAGAGAGCAATCCCCCTAGTCAAACAAATATATAATGTGGATTATAGTTAGTTTTAGTTGAGGTTTACATTCAACAACAAGAAACTACCAGTAATAATAATAATAACTAGCAACAGACGTAGAAGAAGAGATGATGATACATATGCTGCATTACTACTTACTTATGATTCTATAAAACCACATAGAGTGAATAAAATAATATAAAGTTGTAACTTGTAAATTCTTGCTACTGTGACGGCAATAATAATAATCTCTCTCTTTGAGTTCTTTCTGGTTCTTCTCTTATATATGTAAGAGAGAGAGAAGTTTTTAACCTCTCTTTTCTCTTTAGTTTAGTAGTAAGATGAGTATTTACACTTGGGTTGTGATGTAGTAGTTAGTTGCATCTCTCGTTTTTCTTATTCATTCATAAAAGAGGAGTTAGTAGTGTAGAAAAGTAGTAGTATGGAAGGAAAAGATTGTACACATTGCTCATTACTAGATATATAGTAGATACTCTCTACAACATATAGAATAAGAAGGAAAAAGGATATATACACTTTTTGGTATGCCATCATCGTCAAAGAACATGAGAATTGTTTGTTGGAAAAGAACTGTACTTAGAAGTTTTTAGAAGAAGTAGAGAAATCTCTCTGAAGGTTCTTCTTAGCTTGATTATATTTTTCTACGTACACATACCAACACACCACCACCCAAAGAGTTGATTCAGTTCTCTCTTCTTCTTTTTCTTCTTCCACATCTTTTTCCTTCAACTTCCCTCTATGTAAGAATCTTTTTCTTTTTAAGAGAGAGGGGCAGCCATTAGAACAGAACAGGTCTAAGTTGTACATTGCCTTTTTAACTTGAGAACTTATTTCCAAAAGCCATTTGGTGTGGAAGTTAAAAAAGAAGCATATTATTTTTTTTTGTATCAAGAGGATGTAGTTTTATGTAAGAAGAGTTTAAGTAAGGGATACAAATTAAAAGCTAGGTACATTACCCATATTATGATTATGACTTTTTTCATTATGTTGATCCTTAGTTTTAGTATTGCTTCTTGCTTTGTTGTTCTTATATACAACTTGTTTCTGTGAATGCATGTAAAAAAGCAAACAAACTAGAGCATTTGTATGCATATATAATAGTTTTGTTGATGGTGCATGGAGAATGGTTGGTGGACTTGAAGAAGAATTTTTTTGGGAGGGTCTTACTACCACCGCAAGGTTAAGGTTAATATGATGATGTTATATAATATGTCTGAAAGTAGAGAGAGAGAGACTTGACCATGAGACCATGAGCACTCAATAAATGTTTTCAACCCTGGCTGGAAAACTACTTTAATGCTCTCTTACTTTACTACTACATACATACTACCTACCTACAAATACAAAGTTTTTTGATGGGATCATTGGTCGAGTACTTGAACTTGGAAGATTTTGAAAACCCTGGCTTATCTTTATATACCAAAAAATGCGGGGTAGTAGTATGTAGTAGGTCTCTCCCTACATAGTTTTTTTCTTCTTTTTATATATGGAGACTTTTTTGTACTTGCCCTTGAAACTTGGCTTGAGTTTTAAGAGTACAGTTCTAGAAAAATATTCCCACGCTCACTTGATTTTCTTCGTTCACAAGAAAACTAAAAAAGGAAGGAAAAAGTAAGATAAACTTTCCCTCCATTTTCTCTTTATTTTAGTATGAGCGGGAAGAGCTCATTTCCTCTATGAGTAAGAGAGATTCCATTATTGTTGTTGTGGGTAGCGTGTGTCATTTTTATGAGTTTTCAATTTAGTAGAGAGAGAGAGCAAGAGAGAAAAAAAATAAAGAGTTGTGAATATAAAGTGTGAATAACTCGATAATAATATTTTGTAGTACATAATATTTAGTGAAGCAAGTGAGTCATTTCTTCTTGTGTGTGTATATAAAAATGTCTGATTGTGTCGTCGACGAAGATGAGAATGTAA
The DNA here is from genome assembly GCA_009869805.1 of Oncopodura yosiiana. NCBI lineage: Eukaryota > Metazoa > Arthropoda > Collembola > Entomobryomorpha > Oncopoduridae > Oncopodura > Oncopodura yosiiana. Next base: position 13,564 of record VCNE01005339.1, read on the forward strand.
AGCCAAGCCTGGAAGAAATTACATCAGCATTATGCAATGTAAAGATATCACCAAGAATCAAGATATACCGGAAGTGAGTGAGGATGAGTTTTTCTTTCACATCTGTTTTCTTTTTTTCTTCTACACTAGAGTATAATAATAATTTACTTTAGTAGAGTAACTCTACGTACTAGTATAAGTACAAGTAGCATGTGAAATAGATAAAAAAAGCAGTACAAAACTTTGACAGTTAACCTTGAGTGAGTTTTGAACCACGATTAACAACTGTTGTGTGTATGTCTGCTTTTCTATAGCATACTTTACTATTA
>VCNE01005353.1:0-10349 GCA_009869805.1 Oncopodura yosiiana
TTCCTACGCGCATTGTACGCGAAGTGACAGCGAGTTGCATTTTGACGTCGCGCTTGTCCCACTTTCACTTTTGCTCACTGTATATAATATTCACAATTCAAGTTCTTTTATACATACAACACTCTTTGAGTTTCATATACCATTTTTTATTATCTTTCTTTTCTCCCTCTTTGAGACAGAAAGACACTTATAGACAACATGGTGTCTGCTAACTGACACTAGAAAAAAATCCAGCCAGTGTTTCACATCTGTCAATAATTTAAAATTTTACACCAAAATCACATTTCAAAAACTATAAAATTGAATTTTAGGTTTGAAACTGAATTTGTATTTTCTTCAAAAATATAAAATTATATTTGATTGTATTGAAGGTGAAAAGAATAAGAAGAGAGCAATGCTACAACTTGTATAACAAATGTATAACAAAATAAAACTGTAGTATATATGAAGAAGCTTTCAACTCAAATACTTTTGAATGAAAGATGAATCTATAGTGAAAGATAGGAGGAAGAGCCTCTAAGTAGTTTTTGATGGGTTGCCAATTCTGCTTTAAAAAGAAGTGAACATATCATATATCAATGACAAAGGCAAAAAAAAGAGAGAAGGTTCTATCTTTCTCTTGGGTGGATATAATGTTAGTAAGTAATGCATTGCTGTCCTTTTAATGTAATGCACTCTTTTCCTCTACTTCATATAAACTTACGCATATATTTGTTGTTCAGTACACTTTCCTATTTTTACTATGAAGGGAGACAGATCAGCTTCCTACAACTTTCTCATGTAGAAAAGCAGGAAACCTTCTGACAACTATCTCTCTAGCATCACATCGAAACATCATCTCATCTCTCCAACTGATTCCCATCACAATAGAAAGAGATATATAAAGGATTCTCTCTTCTAACATGAAGTACTCAACTCTCAAAATCTAAATCTACTCTTACTGACATATAGAGAGAGCTAGAGATATAGTAATGATAGTTTGTGAAGTACGAACGAAAAATAACTCTCTCTCTCTCTCTCTCTCTCTCTGTGTACTTAAACTACTCAAAACTTTCTCAGAGAGTGAGAGAGAGAGAACGAAAATGTCAAATTGAGACTCGCCTCGGCTTTGGAAAATCTCATTCATCAATGTAAATCTGAAGAGATTAAGCTTGGAGTAAAATAGCAGTCAGAACTGAAATAATGCATTTCACTTTAGTTTAAATGTAGTTTTGACATTTCCAAACTTTATATTATTGGATGTATACTTATTCGAAATAGCTAAGTGCCAATTTTTGTACATTAATACATACTACTACTATTATATAGCAAGCAACTGACAAACTCCCACAGTGACAATGAATTTTGCTCGAATTTGAAAATTGGCAAAAGCCAAATATTTTGCTTTCCTGTTGCTTTTAGGGAAAAGGATTCTACAGGTGACGAAAAAAATCTTATAATACTATACACAAGAGTCGTCGTCATACTACTACTTGAAAAACTTGTTTCGATACACAAAGTGATTTCTTTTTTACTTTCTTCTCTTTTTTCTCCCTTTTGCTAAAGTACATTTTTTCTTTGGGTCTCAGTTTATAAATAAGTAGTCGAGTGCATGTATAGTGAATGAAAGGAGCTAGAATAGAACCCTGAGACGCTCTTCATTGTATGTATATTATTTTCTTATGTGTACTAAAGTAGACTAGTTCTCCACATAGTAAAAAAGAATGATATTTGCACTACACAAGTACCTGTGAAAAAGCTATCGAGCAAACTACTTCTACTGCATGTATTGAAAAAGTAGTGAAAGGAAGCTATTGAGACTTTTTTTCTCTCTCTCTCTCTCTTGTATATAAGAAGGATAGTTTACAGAGAAAGAGAGAGAGAGAAACTTGAATTGAAAAAAGGCTACACTGTTAAGAATAAATCGGTCTCTACGGCAAGACATATTTCCACCATCCATTCTTCCTCCCTCAGTTCTCATTCTCTCACCACTATAATACAACTAGCAAAAGCTATACTGGTGGAAGAGAGAAAGAAAGTCATTGAGAAAGAAAAGACAAAATTCTAAAACCAGTTGATATTGAATGTTGCTTCTTGTTGTTGAATTGGTTTTTTTTTCAGGAAAAAAATTTTCTCGGCCGATAATATTTTCTCTTCAAACGACGACGATTTTTGTTCGATGTATTTTCTTAACAAAAAATAACTTTGTGTATGTAGATGTATGTAGTATATACTTTAGTTTGCCCAGCGTTCTTTTGCAATGGCTTATTTATGGGTTCTAAAGGCAATTCAAAGAATATTGAGAAAAGCTTCTCTCTCTCTCTCTCTCTTCTGATCAGACAGAAAAGCAATTTACAATTTTCAGAGCAGAGTTCCCTTTTTCTTCTTGTTGTTCCCGTTTTTTCTTCTTCACAAGGCCAGCCAAGAGCCAATGATATAGGAAATTTTGCTACTGCAGAAAAGATTGGAATGCACGTTTTCATAAAGAAAATAAATTTCTTTATACATTAATGTCACCATTCAAAACATTAATACCTTATCCCTGTAGTATATCTAGATATATGTTCCAAAATGGAATTTCATTTATCAGTTTCTAACTTCTCATATATAGCTCTCCTTTTTTCTCTCTCTCTCTCTTTCTCTCTCTTCTAACTATTGATTCCAGTTGCAGTATTGATTACAAGAATTTTCTCTTCTGATGAAGAGCAACAAATGTATAACTGCAGTACTAATTTCAACAATCTGAGTAGCAGCTACACAATTTGTTACATTTGGCTTCTAAAGTCTATAATTCGATTTCATATCATTGTAAACTTGGTCTCGTACTCAGCAATGGTGCTACTGGTGGTGGTGATGTTTTTTCTTTCTTTCTGAGTAAATTGAAGGGAAAGAACAATTGCTGTCTGTGTACTACAGGGCATAAACTCAATGAAGAATCGCTCTCTTGTTCTTCATCTTCTCTCTCTCTCTCTCTACAATTAAACCCAACGGGGCTAGAGATGATCAAGGTTTGAATACAAATAGAATTTACTCTTTTCTCTATACTCCACACTGTTTTGTCCTATAGTGGAAAATGTGGTTGGCGAAAATTGGAAGAGTGCTATTTGTAGCTTCTTTTGCCCATTGGGCTCAAAATACAATGCATTACATAAGAAAAAACTGTAAGAATTTTTTGTCACTTCATTTCTTGGTATGTATTATCAACGTTGAAAAAAATCGCTTCAAATCCCAAGTTTGTCATTGGTAAACGACAAGCTGCAAAGGAAAATGAAAAACTAATAATAAGAAAGGTTAGTTGCTTGCTGTCAAAAGCTGATTCTATGCTATATAGCTCTGTGTGGATAGAAAATCTCAAGGCTAATAAAAGTTCTATTGTCTTGACACAATAGGAACTATAGTAGAGAATGTCATTCATTGTATTTCTACGACATACAAGTGCACAGGTATCAACAGAAGAAGAAGAAGAGAGCATCAACAGACGCAAAATCGTGAATCGTAAAATAATCGGTGTAACGTGAACAGCATACAGCAGAACTATAGCAAGCAAACGAATTGTTGTTTGTTGGCTTTCTCTTTTCCTTTCCAACAAGTCTAACGAGAAACGATCATTGGAAGTAAGTTTGAAACATGTAGTGCATAGTATTACTATATTCTACTTGAATACAACCAACAGACAATGACAAAAGGCATTACGTATGTCTTTACAACTAGTTTACTAAACGTACAGACTTCTATATAGCATTCCCTACAGACATTCCGTCAAAAGCCGTTCTATCAACTGTCTTATAGTCAGTTGTTCCTTCCCCATGTGTCCACTTTTCTAGAGAATGTCAATGAGCTCATCATTTATTCAAGAATTGAAACGCAAATTACTACTACAAGAACTTGTATAGTAGTCGTCGTTGTCGTCGTTCTGCTTCTCTGTATTGTATATCCCACTTCAAAATGTTCATAAATGTCTTATTTGTGCTACTCTATTAGCACAAAAACATTTTAGCCAGCTTGTTACCTGTAAACTCTAATATATAGTATCACATGTCTTTCACTATTTATAACAAGTCAAGTCAACTCAATTCTCAAGTTTGAAGCTCATTATCTCTTACATAACATATAGTTGAGTTCTCGTAACTGAAAAACAAAAGAAGAGAGGAAAAATACTTGAGAGCCACAAACAAGTTGCTCGTAACATTCTTCATCAAACTCAAATGCCATGCTATGCCACTGACTGCCAATTATGGTTAATTGCATTAATAGTTTAGAAACCAATTATTATAGTCGACAGGCAGTGAGGCAGAGGATTGTTTTGATATCTTCATCTGACGTTTATTTAAACTTGTTGAATTAGTTATGCAAAATGTCACATGTCAGTTTTGCTTTGGAATTTCATTTTAGTCCATGTAATTTTTGTTATAGTTCTGCTTGTAGCAGACTCATTATTAATGAATTCAATTTTTTTTTCAACTACAACATTGAAGAGCTAAAATAAAATTTGTTTTTTTGCGACATCTTTGAAATATCAAATAGAGAAATATATTGATTAGAAACAACCATGTGTTGCAAAAAAATGAGAAATAGAGAAGCAACTGGTATGTCATCAAGGAAGAAAAGATCCAATATTTGTTCGTGTGCAATTTCCATTTAACAACAACAAGCTAGCCAACAGAAAGTAACATCAGTTTACTTTCTCACACACACACAGACAATAAAGTGAGCAACAGTCTCATCGACAATACAACTATATAACCATAAGTAGAAACTATAGATAGAAACAAGGGTAACAGTAAAGGAGAATAAGAACAGAAGAAGGAAGTGTCTGTAGACAAAACACTATCATTGAAGAAGACGATAGTAGGCAAGATATATATACCTTGTTGTTTACTCAAAAGGCCATTTATCATCGAAAAGTTCAATCCCTCGGTGAGAACAATGTCAGCAACCAACTATGTTCCTCCTGGCTGATGCACAGTTCGCACGGTTCTTTAATTTGATCCAAAGGAAAAAAGTGTAAGTTGGAGAAGAAGAAGGAGAAACTAACTACTAAATACTAAACTCAACAATGTGTGAGCAACAGTATTTTCCTAGTGGCTATATACGTTCATCCAAACTCTTACTTGGGCTTTATACTTTTTGTCTAGACAAAATATATTTATTTAGGTATATTTGAAGAAGAAGCAGGAGGTATAATAATCAATAAGCGTTCAATATGAAAAGAGAAAAGTATTAAAGAGTGGATAGATGCATTTGTATTTTCTAGTTGAGTTAGGTTTTCTAGCCTAGGGATAAATGAGTGACAACAGTTGATTGAAGGAGAGAGAAAGTTGAATTCTAGAGAGAATTGAAAAGTTGACTCATCTCATCTCCTATATATTGGATGTACGTGAAAGGAAATGGAATGAATATGGCAGTGGTAGTAAAGAGAATTTTTGAAAATCATGTTTTGTATGCAGAGAAGAAGGAGAAGGAAATATATTTGATTGGAAAAAGAGAAATGTGAAAGACAGGTAAAAGATGAAATTGAATGATCACAAATCTACAAACTGTCTCATTGGCACAGCTTTCTCTCTCTCTAAGAAGGAATTCAATTGTAGTTTTTACATGTGTGGTTACAAATGTACAACACACAAAACTCTCTTTTTGCAATAGTGTACGTAAACAGATTTTCAATTTTTGTAAATCCTTTTTTCTCTCTTCCCATGTCTTATTGTAAGTAAGTAAAAATGTCATTCAGAAGGAATCTTTCAGTCTTCTTCAGTTTGCTTGACATTCCACAAATTCTCACTCTGTCTCATCAGCATCAACACATATGTATCTTACATTCGATTTGTGTTTAGTAAAGCCTTACACTACTAAAATAAATTCTAGGTGAGTTAGTTTTGCGTACTGTTTTGAGTATTGATGACGTTCAGTGTCTCTTTTTGTCACCATTAGAGTAACAAATGTGAGATGAGAAAACCGCATGATAATATTTTTAGTACATCTGCTTCAAATGAAATGTAAGAAGCAAAGATACCGGAAATTATTATCAGGTGTCAATATTATTTGAATTTTCTATGAAATCGTAGGAAATAATGGGACGATACTATAAAAAGAAATCCGGACAGCAAATCAGGATGCTTATTTCTATTCACACTTTGGAGGTAAATATATGTTAAAAATCTGAAATGGCATGAAAAGAATAGGATAATTTGTTATCTCCATTACTATTACTGCTTCAGTACTTTCAATCTATAGCTCATGAAAGGAAGGTGTATAAAAGTCCAACTAGCAAGCATAAATTATATTGTGCAACTTTCTACCGAGTGCATAAAACAAAAAATTTGCTCTCTTCAATATAATTACACAAAGCAAAAAAGCAAAAGTAACTATTGAGGATTATTGGAAAACATTATATCAAACGTCTAATCCTGAAAGCTAAATAAAATAGTATCTTTTTGTTTATTATTAAAACGAGTGTTTTATAGAATAATTTCTGAATCGAGAAAGTATTTTTTATTAAGTGATAAAAATTATAATAATTTGACACAATAAAAGATTTCTTTGCAATAAGTGTCAGTATAACTGAACAATTTAGATTTAATTTGATCAAAATCCTTTGTATTAGCCCTTGCTATTGGCTGAGTCATCTCGGCGACTACTTCTATTGACCATTGCATAATGAGTTTAATTCCCACCCCTCTTACAAAGGCATAAAAAGTTTAAGTAAATCTGAGACTCAGACGTTTTCTATACTATAGGAGTATCGTGTGTACTAGTACATACTTTGCTGCTGTAAACAAACAAAAAACAGTAGTGGCTTTATTTTACCAAAGTACTTTTGCTTGTTTACTTAGTAAAAGCTTGCATTGACTTATAAACAGCATATTTTTAGTATATCTTGTTAAAGCTGAAAAACTAAAAGAAAAATTAAAACTCCCTATTCTAAATGCCACTGACTTAAATTTTCATAACCTTCGACAAACTTAAAAAACCATACATCTTCAAACTCTTTTCTTCACTTTCTCTTCTTTTCTTTTCTCTCTGCCAAATGTTATCCATAAATCAAACTATTTTTCGCTGTCAGTAGCATGCATTTTATCTCTGCTCATTGATGATGCACTTCGATCCTTCACATTTTATGGGTTTGAAAAAGATCTTTTTCTCTCCTCCTCTACTTACTTTTACATTTCACATTTTCTTTTCTAAGTACACTTTGAATCTTTCAAAGAATACAAGTGAAAGGGCGGGAAAGTAGTATATACACAAGTAATATTTGCTGTCAATATTTTTAATTAATTTGTGCAATTAATCGAGCTACTTAATTAACTTAAATTATAAATATCGCTTTATAAATAATACATTTAAGTAATAAAACAAAAATTTATCAAAAACATTGAGTGATTATTCCGTAAATCGTGGACAAATAAAGGCATCCATTCTATTTAATCTGGAGCAGCTGGCGGGTCACAAATCTTACAAAAGTAAGTGAAAAAAATAATTTAGTATAGTAGACCCGAAGGTCCAGATTTCATCAAAAGATACTAGCACATTGTCTAATATCTATCTAGTGACATGGCCGTTGAAGCAGCAGCAACCAGCAGCGAAATCAAAAAATTAATGGAGGAGCAAAATCTTTACATCAAACAGCTTATTGATGCCTCAAATAGTGGAATAAGGAAGGAAATATCCAATTTAAGAGCTGACCTGACTAAGAGAATAGTAAATATTGAAAGGCGTGTGGAAAAATGTGAGGAAAGAATAGAAAATAGTGTCAACTCAATTGCAGCAGAAGCAAGCGAGAGAGCCATAAGGAAAAACAATCTACTCATCATGGGCTTGCCCGAAGACGACGACAACTCAGGTCAACCTATTTTTCTTAATCTTTTATCAATTCTTAAGACTGAAACTAATACTATAAAATCTTGTGCAAGGATTGGTGAGATTAAACCAAACAAGATTCGTCCGTTGAGATTGGTGATGGACTCATTTGCTGCTAAAAAGAATCTTAAGACTCAATGTAGAAATCTGAAAGGGTTGGACGAGTACAAAAATATTTCTATTCGTGAAGATCTAACAAGAGACCAACTAAGAAATACTCCACCAGTAACAAGAAGCAAATCATCAAAAAGAAGAATTGAGGAACATCAAAATACTCAAGAATCCAAAAGATATAAAAATAATGTTGATAAAAGTGATGAAGAATTTTATAGTGATAATTGACTAAATTCAACAATCTCAATTGCTCAACAAAACGTTAGATCTATAAATAACAAATTTGTACAAATTAATGATATGATTACAAAATTAAATCTATGTATATTAGGAATTACTGAAACCTGGTTAAATGATAGCGACAACATAATTTTACCTACAGATTTTAATGTTTTATATAAAAATAGGCAGACACATGGTGGTGGTGTTGCAATAATAATTACAAAGTTAAATCTATGTATATTAGGAATTACTGAAACCTGGTTAAATGCTAGCGACAACATAATTTTACCTACAGATTTTAATGTTTTATATAAAAATAGACAGACACATGGTGGTGGTGTTGCAATAATTTATCGTAATATTTTTACTACAAAAGAAATTGTTATAAATACTAACAGCTGGAAGTTTCCAACAAGTTTAGAAGTGATTTGTGCTACTTTTCAATTTAGATTCAACAAATCTTTTATTGTATGTTGTCTTTACAAAGCAAAACATTTACCCGCAGACTTATTTAACTTCGAGCAACTAATAATTTATTTACTGACTAATAAAAATAGGCAGACACATGGTGGTGGTGTTGCAATAATTTATCGTAATATTTTTACTACTAAAGAAATTGTTTTAAATACTAACAGTTGGAAGTTTCCAACAAGTTTAGAAGTGATTTGTGCTACTTTTCAATTTAAATTCAACAAATCTTTTATTGTTTGCTGTCTTTACAAAGCAAAACATTTACCCGCAGACTTATTTAACTTCGAGCAACTAATAATTTATTTACTGACTTTTAAAAAGAAATTTTATATAATAGGAGATATTAATGTAAATTTATTATCAGAAAGTAACGAAAAGAAAAAGCTTTGTAATATACTTGACAGACATAATTTAAAACAAATTATAAAATCGCCGACTAGAGAGGCAGCGCTTCTTGATGTTATAATTACTGATACAGATAATGAAGAAGCAGAGGTTTTGGATTATAATATTAGTGATCATTTGTTAACGCAATGTAAACATAAAATAATACGTGTCAAGAAAGATAAAAAATGTATCACATTTAGAAAATATGATCACATAAACTGGGAAAGGTTTTTTGAATTGTTTAATAAGTATAAAGATAATTTTTACAATTATTTAGATTCTGACGTTATTGATATTGATATATTGTATAAGTATTTAAATGACAGTATCTTAAATTGTTATAACGAAACTGCACCAATTATTACAAAAGAATTATCAAATTCCAATTTAAAAATTACCTTGTCTCAAAATACTAAAAAACTTATTCAAGAAAAAAATTACATGTACAATAAATTCAAACAAACTAATGAGAAATTGTACTTGAGCAAATGTAAGTGTTTATCAAAAAATATTCGGTACGCCATTATAAATGACACTAGAAATAATATTGTGCAATTAGTTAAAGAAAAGGGTACATGGAAAGCATTCCAACAAATTACTGGTACTAATAATATGACTAGTTTTATAAAATCAAGTCAACATGCTGACGAGTTAAATTTGTACTATAGGAATGTAGCCTTTTTTGACAAACAACCTCTTAATACAATTGAACAAAATAATGTTATAGCTACTAGTGAAGATATGTTTTGTGTTAAAAATGTTCACACTAGTGATATATATTTAGCATGGAAAGGTACAAAAAACAAAAATTCTAATTGCGTAGACTTAAATGGAATTAGTCGTAAGATGATTAATTTAATAATACCTATGCCAGCTGTTCATGATATGTTAACTGACTTTTGTACTTATTCTTTTTCTACTGGTTTAATTCCTACATGTTTGAAAATATCAAAAATTATCCCACTTGCCAAATGTAAAATCCCGTTAGAAAATAAGGACTATCGTCCGATTTGTGTTGGCCCTACTGTGTCAAATATATTAAGTAAGATCTACCATAACAAATTAGTCAGGTATTTAAATACTAATAAAATTCTAAGCCAACATCAATACGGCTTTAGGCCTGGGTATTCTACTGAGCATTTCATGTTGGCTCTAACTAATAAGATACAAATGTATTTAGATAAAAGCTATTATTGTGTATTGGTGTCACTAGATTTCTCTAATGCTTTTCCATCTGTGCCCAGAGAAAAATTGTTAAAAAAATTAATTAAGTATAAAATATCTGACCATTGGCTAAGAAATTATTTAATAAGTAGATCACA
>VCNE01005373.1:0-71213 GCA_009869805.1 Oncopodura yosiiana
TTGAAAAACGCAAAAAAAGTAGGGGACCTTATTTTTGATGTAGATTACGAATTTAAGATTAAAATTGAGCAACTCGATTTTCGGGAATTGAGCTTGATGCTTACGAATAGTAATCCACATGTACAATTACTGCATGTATAAATATAATCTCATATATACACTAACTATACACACAAATCATGATGATACTGTAATAAAGTTTAGTGTAATAGTGCATAAAATATGTAATGAAAGGAATTTTGATGAGAGTGTTCTGATATATAAATATACTACTATACTGCTGCTTCTGATGATGATGATGTTTGTAGCTATTTGATAAAAAGTATATTATATGTTATTGAGAAATCACAATATTGCTAATAATATAAAAACAAAACTTTGTTTACATTTAATAATATAATGAAATGTTTATATACATATTTACTATTCGTTCGTTCTCGTTCGTACCTATTAGATTAATTATTATATAATAATGAAATATATGTGTACTCGCCATTTATACAATATATAGTTGTGTGTTAAAATAAGTAGGAAGACAGAAGAAGAAGAAGCAACTTTTGTATAAACATCTTTTGACTTTTCATTACAACATATTATATATGAACTCTATTACTATTTGAAGAAAAGGAACAATAAAAACAAAAAATTATCTACAAAACAATTTATTTACAACTTGATTTTTAGTTAATTAATTAATAATTACAAAGAATATCATTACTTCTAATTGAAGTTTTATTACTGGAGGCAGCTTTAACATTCCATATAAATCCTTCTTTGCCATTCCAAAGTCCACGACGTTCTAATTGAAGAACTTTCATCTTTTCAAATCTTTTAACCCACCAGTAATCTTGTTTAAAAATATTTTTCTCCCTAATACCAATCATGACTTGATTTTCTTCTAAATCACTCATTAGTGTTGGTTGAAATTGAGATTGAAGGAAATTAGCATAGTAGCTTGGAAATGAAGTATTAGCTCTTAGGAAGAATGACGTTATACGTAATTTTCCAACTAGAAATTGATCTTTATGGTGTACATTTTTAATTAGAAAACCGCCAGAAACGGTTTCATTTCCATAAGTTTTGAGATCTGGTTCTGGTAAATGAAATGTCCAATGAGCTTCAGGTCTCTCTGATTCTGATGCTTGAGGATTTCGATTGAGAAATACTTCGTTCTATATTAAGAAACACAAGATCATATTATCTTATTCAAAGTCTCTTAGCAATCTTAAAAATGATAGAAAACCTTACCTTTGGTAAATCATAGCAGTCATATCTATTTGTTGTGCACGGTGTATGCGTTGGAGCAATAAGAATTCCTTTATTATGAGTATTTTGAAAGCTCACTGGTCCAGTTAAAATATTTTTTACTACATTTGGAAGGCTACGATGAATACTTGTCTCATCTCCACAAAGTTTTAATGACTTGTAACCCAAAACAAAAATTTCTTGACCTCCATAATTATGTTGATGATGAATTAATTCTTGTTGAAGTATAGGAAGTCCATAGTAAAGTTTGTTATTGATAAGAAAGTCTAATAGAGAATAGAAATTATCACGTTTTGCACCATAGGCTAATGAAATCACTTCATGAAGGCTTGTATTCAATTGAGAAGGAGGAACATTTAGTGTGAGCTCTTTCCAATATTTTTTTGCTTCCATTTGTTCTTTGCCTTGAATTGCTAACACTGTTTTCTCCAATTTTTGTTCAGCGACATTTTTGCGTACCATTGTCTCAAGTTTTTCTAATGATGCTGTAACATTACTAATATTGTTTGTCAATACTGCTATTCTATGTTCCAATGCTTCCCTGTTAAAAGAGTATATGATTTTTTTAATGTTAATAATATACAATTACTTTTTGTATAATCTTACCTGTTTTGAGCATTCAACAATTGAGGACGTTGTAAAATTAAAAGTAAAATGAGAAACAAAAAAACTGCTGGACGAGCAAAGAAATGACGACCCATTGTGTCAATATGTGAATGAACTGAATTGAGAGATGAATAAGTGAGAACTAATGATTGATGACTATTTTAGCAACTGTTATATATATGGAAAAATGATTTAAGAAGATGATCTTTAATAAAAGTTTAGGTCTGGAAACTGACTTACGTATTACATGTGAAACTAAATAATTCCTGATATCTATAAGACACAAATGTTGTCTCATTCAATGATCAAATATTGAATTAGTCTCATCATCATCATCATTCGTTTATCAGCTGAACAGAAAAGATGACAATAATTTTCCTTTTATGTATAGCAACTATATGCAACTAATAATAGTAAGAACAGCTTCTAGGTCAAAGCTATTAGAAGATTTTACATTCATTAAAAATAATGTTTAATTCAACATGAAATGAAAGGGAATCATGATAATCTTCTATATATTTAGTACAATCGCATTATACGTAAAATCATAACAATATCATGTTTTGGATTTCGGACTAATAATAATATAAATATTTAATACACCAAATGTAAATAATAATTCTTGATAAAATTCTACAAGTCAAGATAAGTCAAAGCCAATAAAAATACATTTTCAACAGAACTTTGCTCAATTGTAACTATAATAAATTCATAGTTCAAAGTATCAATGTCACATTTTTTTATCTTTCACTCACAGTATTCTCACTAACCTTTGATAACTAAAATTTTCAGGGTTTTACGTTTAGAGAGATTAACTATAACAGCATATATTACAAATAAAAATGTAAATACTGATAATTTATGCATTTAGTCAGTCATAAAGGTTGGTTACGTAAAGCAAGTGCTACAGAAGATAGAAAAATGGACGAAGAAATTTCAATTTATCGTGATGCAGGTTATTAATATTTTTTTTGTAAAATATTAAACAATATGCATATATATTAAATTTTTAATCAAAATACAGACGGAGAAGAAATTACAATTGGTGATCGTGTCTCTTGGCAAACAAATGACAATAAATACTTGAGAGGAAATATTAAAGCATTTACAACAGATTTGGGCGTTCGCACTGCTACAGTTTATTGTGTAAGTCATTTACTTTAATAGCATATCTTAAGTATTAATAAAAAGCAAATTGAAATTTTATAGAATGATTCTGATTGTGACATAAATATTGATGTCAATAATCTGACAAAGGTGAAAATAAGGTCAAGGCAAACGTCACAGACTTGCAATTATGGTAAGTACATATATTCAATTATCCACACTAATAAAAGACAGAGACACTAGTAACTACTAGTAGTAGTAAAGGTGATTATATTATATGTATATCACAACACAGATTCAGATTCTAATAAGAATCAACTACCACCAGAAATACAACTACAATGCTGTTCATTATCTGATGGAGAAGAGTTTGAAATGGAATTCAGTATTAGAGATCAATTCTCTAATACTATTGATCAATGTCGAGATATTCTAAACAGAGAAACAAATACATACTGGTCATCTGCTGATAAAGATCATATTAAAAATGAACTTGAAGAGTCACAAGAGCTATTTAATGAACTCACTACATTAGAAAACTTGAAAAAATTCATAGTTAACAGATGCCATATGATATTTAATGAAACGATCACTCCTCAAGATTCAGGAATTCTTATTAATTCTGCATTTGCAGGTCATGAATTGAGTATGATACGTGATAACTTTATAAAACAGATGCAAAAACATGTCCAAGTATTACAAAATTTATTGAATACTTGGAACTCTACTTATAATGGATTGTTAGAAATTGAAAAATGGATAGAGCAATGTGAAATTGAGTTTGGAATGCTACCTTCATTACCTTTGAGTAATACAACTGAATTAGAACAACAATTGGATCAAGTTATTATTATTAGAAATACAATTTTGGATAGGCAAGCAGAACTTGATGATATTAGGGAAGCAATGACTGAAGAAGACGATGAGAACAGCACATTATATCAATTTGCTAAACAGCTTTTAATTGACTATCAAGATTTATGCAAAAGAATTGAAGAAAGATATAAACTTTTAGCCGTAGCAGAAAGTCATTTACAAGATATTCGAGCTGAAACAAATGAGCTACATAATTGGTGTCTCTCATCAACTAAAGCTATTGAAAACAGTAGTATAGATTCATTTGAAGATGATGAGTCTTTTCAAATATTTTTAGAAGACTTGCAAAAATTAGCCACATCAAGAGAGCAACAAGTAGACAAAATTGCAGAATTAGAAGAGGAAATGAGACATATTTTATTGACTGTTGATGTACCAGTACAAGAAGCATTAAAAGCTTGGGAAGAATTACTAAACAAATTACAATTACAAGAAAATCGCGAAGAAGATGATACTGAAGGAATTTCATATAGTATTGATCTCTTCAAAAACTTTTACACATGTACCAAAACAATTATAGGAGAAGAGAATTTCGATTTAGACTCACTAAACAGAACAATAAGCAACATCACACAAAAACAAGATAAAATTAATACATTTATAATACTACTAGAACAAAATTTATCATCATCATCAGAGCCACAATTCCAAACTTTATTAGACTCATACATTGAATTACAAAAAGAAATTGTCACAAGACTAAACTTCCTCAATGACATGCAAGAGCATGCAGAGAAAATTGAAATCGCTTTATTAGATATGGAAGAAGCTCTAACAGCTAGAGAGAAAGAGGCCAATTTAGAAGAAGAAAATAATGATGATATTTCTACAATGAACTCAACTGAAATTGCTAGTGCAGAAATTAGAGTAAGTCACTCTGTACATTTACTTGATCGACTTAAGAAAAGAGATCATTCAGACACTTCAAAATTAATTGAAGATTTTGTAGCTAAATATGAAAATGTTCAAGGGAAAGAATTATTTTTAATTAGAATGACAGAGTATTTGACAAAATGGTCAGAAGTCTATGAGTATTTTCATGAACGGCAAAAGTTATTATTAGATAGAATGCAACAATTGAGCAGACTTGAAGAAAATGGTGATGCAGGTTGTAATCAACATGAGACAAACTATAATAGTGATAGTGATGATACTGAAAGCACTACAGAAGTTACAACAGAGCAAAGAACTCAGACTCCAACTAATGAGAGAAATGAAGAAAATGATCAATTGAAAAATATTTATGATTGTGCTACTATTCCGGATATACAGAATTATACAGGTGAGATAAATTAAGTGTATAATTAGTTTTAAATTGACATACGGTAATATTTTTTCTCACATTTACAGAATCAATTCAAATGGGCTATGAAAATTGTACATTGATTGACGCAACATTATTTTCCTTATTTACCTTTACAAATGTGTTTGACATGATACTAATGGAAGGCACAGACATTGATGAGCAATCAAATAAAATGAGACAATTACTAAGATGTAAAATAGTAAATCCACTAAGAAGAAATTTATCTTATTCAAATTCAGCTCTCTTTGAATTATTACAAATGTCTGAATTAAGAGGAGATCAAAATTCAACGATATTTCTCCAAAATTTACTAGTAAAAGGTTTAAAAGCTGATGCCATTAATGATGATTTTCTATTTCTTCATACAATATCTGTCAATCCTGAGCTTTCAATTCGTGACACTTTATTAACAACAACTCAACATTTGTTAGAAATGAGTTTGTGTCAATTGAACGTTAGATTTGAACGAAAACCTTCATCAGGCTTAATTTTACAATTTCCAAAAACAGAGACAGGAAATTCTTTCTTTCAACATATTGTTCCAAGTCGAACACTTGATTTTTCAGATATGCTAGAAAATCGTAGCAAGTCAAATTATTGTTGTATTTGTGAAGATACTGCTAAATGGCAATGTAACGACTGTTTTAATTTGATAGGTGACAAGGAAGGAATTGAGTCTACTTACTTTTGTACTCAATGTAAAGATTTGATGCATAAAGCTTGTAATAGAGAAAGTCATAGAGTTGAAGAATTACATTTTAATGAAAGTTCAGAAAATGAAAATAATTCAGTATTGGCTGAAGTAGAACAAAGAAGTACTAGTAGCATGGAACAAAGAAATTATATGACGCTTCATGCTGTTATTTGTTCAAATCAAAGTAATAATAATTTTGTCGCATTTGTACGTTGCTCAAAAGGAACATTGCCAAGTTGGATATACTTTAATTCAGGAAAGGTAATAGTGGTTCAATAATGTAATAGCAAATCAAATAAAAGAATTCTTTCTGTTTTTGCAGATCCAAGTGCTTCCAGATTTTGAAGAAACAATAGAAAAATTGGACAGACTGTCTTCTCCAATTACATTGGATGAGATAGAAAATGCTTCCTTGTTGATAAGAACAATGTTACATGATTGCTCAATGTGTATTTACATATAAGATTTCATTTTAAGTATATTATATAAAAAGAAAAAGTATTAAAGAAAATAATCCACTTTTACTTGGCTTAGAATTGAATATTTATAGAGATAATCCCTGAATAAAACAACTTACGCAATAAATGATGATGATCATATAATGCAATATTTAATCTAAGATTATAAAGTTTTATTCGTCACAAAATTTTTATACATACACTGATTTATTTGTAGCATTTCTTGATGACGTTGGTTGTATAGAATTAAGGTTTTCATGAATTTTGTTATATTTCTTCAAGATTGAATTAATTGAACGTTCAGTATGTATTGTTAATTTAGAATTTTCACATTTAGTCAGAAATATATCTTTACTGTTCTTCAATTTATCGAGTTGGAATTGAAAGGATGTGAACACTTTGGGTAATTGATCGTTTCTTTCATTATTTCTGAAAAAATGACACCAAATTAAAAGTACAATTTACATATAGATATTTAGATACTTACTCGAGCATTTCTTCTATTTCTGAAAGTGTCGTACAACCATCAACAACAAACTTATCAAATTCAAAACAACATTCCAGTGCCGAATGCAACATTTGTATTCGATCAACAACCTTTTCAGACATTGAGTAATAATCCTTTTCTAATTCTGTGACGCATTGTTCAGTCATATTATTTTCTATTGGTAAATTGTCCTCTGAAGATAACATCAGTTGAGCTTTCTGTACATTGTTACTTACATTAATTATTATATATAGCAATCTTGTAATTTTACAACTTCAATACTAATAATACAAACCTTTCTAAGAGATAAAACAAGCGTCCCTTGTTTTTCTAATCGATCCATAAATGACTGAGCTTCATCTAATTGATTTGAAATCATGTCATGATCACTTACAATCTCTTGTGCAACCAATCTGTCACAACGAGAATTCATTTTTATAAGCCAACTTGTCACTTTATTTCTAGTAGTTAGAAATTCTCTCTTTATTGTTTTGAACGATTTAGTTTGTCGAGCAAGATGTTTATCTACTGGAGAATCTGTAGAACTTAGAATACTATCACAGCTCCTTCTCATTACTGGAAAATCATCACTAGATAATTGTTGTTGTTGTACTTGAAATGGATTATCATCAATTGGAGAAGATGAATCCTCGAATATATCTGAAGAAGTTTCAGATGAATTATTTATGTAATAATTTTTGTGAACTGGTGAAGATAATAGGCTGTCACAAACTGAAGGTTTTGTCTTAAAGTGAGTTGAATTTTCTTTGAAAGAATTAAAATTAATTTTCTCAACTTGTAACATTAATTCTTCTAATTTTGATTTTAAGGTAGCGTTTTCTTCAGAGGCTTTAAACTTTAGCTCGTTCAATTCATTCATAAGAATATTACTATGTTGCTCTTCTACAGTTTTAACTTCGATTTCTTCTGGATAAATTGGAATAAACATCATCTTTGTGTCCAATGCCTGCAAACATGTGTAGCACTTGGGTCTAAAAGGTAAGAAAAAGTTTTTAAAAATTGTTTCAATTTAATTGTTTAAAGTATAATACTTACGCATTGTAATCTGTAGACTTCTTTTTTAATGTCAATTTGCTAGAACTTTTAGTTTTTCTTTCAATATGAGACACAAAACATGACTTGTGAAATACATGACCACAAGTTGTAGTAGCAATTAAACTAGCCTTATTTGTACCTCTTGTAGTTAAAATATTGTTACAAATTGCACATATGAAAACCATATTTTCAATTTTTCTGTTGCATGTAACAACTCTCAGGTGTAAGTTTATTTTAAACTTTCATAAACCAATTTATTTATTAAGGCTAAACTGCAGTATTATCGGATTTATTTATTTAATGTTTGATGTTATCTAACTTTTGTGAATTGCGTCAAAGTGAGGAGCAACAATTAAATTAATTTGATGATAACTTATCATTGATAAGGAACGCACAGACAAGAAACTCTTCACAGAAATCTGCGTGTTTACAAAACAATTAGTAGAAATATTTATTTATTTAAACAGAAAATATAAATGTGTACATAACAATTATCACAGAAAGAATTGACAGTGCTAATCAAAATGCCACACTTTCATTTTTTGTTCTCTGTTGTATATCTTGTCCATCAATATTTTCCATTTCG
Source organism: Oncopodura yosiiana (assembly GCA_009869805.1). Taxonomy (NCBI): domain Eukaryota; kingdom Metazoa; phylum Arthropoda; class Collembola; order Entomobryomorpha; family Oncopoduridae; genus Oncopodura; species Oncopodura yosiiana. Next base: position 8,443 of record VCNE01005373.1, read on the forward strand.
TTTGTAGACTCTATCAAAAAGCCATTTAGGTTAATTATTAGTCATTTATATATAAATTGGTATTTAATTAACGCACCTCAAGCTTTGCATCTACTGCTGAAGAATCAAAATTAGAAATTCTCAAGTCTTTTGCTATTGTTACGATTTCTAACATTTCATTTCTTTTATCATCTTTTTCTTTAATTATTGTCGGATGCTCCTTTTCCAAATCTTGGCCTGAAATATTTAATTGACTCAAATTTTTTATGAATGTCTCATACCAATTTTCCCAATGGGTAATTGAACTAATAAATAGTGAGTATACTATGTTAACTTTTTTTAAGGACTCAAGCTTTACTTGTATGTCGTTCGAAAGTTGTTGTTGTTTGAGTTCAATGACCTTCATTGTGCTATCAAGTTTTGTTATTTTACCACCATATTTTTGTAATTGTTCCATTGCTTTATGTACTTTCAATGTTTCTTTATTTGTTATAGACACTTCCTCGTTCAGTTGACTTTGTAGTGATTGTAATTTCAATATTTGTTGAGTTAGTTCGTCTGAATTTTTTATCAGGTTCTTGTCCATTAGTCTAATTTACAAAGATAATTATACAAAACTAGTTAATTAATGAGCATATAAGTCAAATGGTTAATTACCTTATCTGATTTGCAATGTGATTAATAGTGTTTGTTTTGTTCTGCATTATTTCATGCACAGTTTGACAATGGCCAATGGACCAGTCTAAAATATGAATTCGGGAAGTTACAGCATCAACAAGACTTTCATACTCTTCATATAATTTGTTGTAGTCTAATGCATTATAATGACTTGTGAGGGATTCCACATTTTCTTTCAAAAATTCTCCAGTCTACATTAACGAGAAAGTTATGATATTATCAGAAAGATTTTAGGGGAAAATCAATTCTTACAGCTTTACAAGACTCCATTACAGATTGTTGATCTTCCAATTCCTTTTTACATGCAGTAGCTTTATCTAATTGTATTGTGAGACTTCCAATATTGCTACATAATTGTTGAGAACAGAGAAAGTCAACTTTATCCCAAATATTCTCAAGCCAAAATTTTAATTTGTTAAATTGAATTTGCTCATCATTAAAATTCCATATTAATGAAGAAGTATCATCATAATCAGAGTAAGAAGACGTTTCAAATGAATCACTGTTGTCGATACCATTTTGTCTTTGAATTATTTTTTTCATAGATTTCTCTTCTTCTAGTTCAAATATTTTAGCTTTCAGTCTTACAATTTCTTCTTGTAGTGTTTCTCTAAATTTTTAATGAAAAAAATCTTAAAATATTTTCGTTACGTAAATATATTCTTACCTTTCTTCTTGTAAGTCGTCGTCATTATTATCAATTGCTAGTTGAGGATATATTTGAATTAGCAATTGATTTTCAATTACACTTTTACATGTTGGACATGATGCTCTTCAAAGTGATGAGAATAAGTAATATAAGTAATTTAGTTAAAATCTGATTTGGAGTTTCAAGAATTTAATATTTTTATTCTTACTGTACTGAAAGTTCTTCCTTTTCATTTCTGCTAATCTCATTTCGTCTCTCATGTTTTGCACTAATACTCCAAACCAAGCAATTTTTATGATAAATATGTCCACAAAATGTTGTCACAATTTGAGTAGCTTTCTCATTGTTATGAAATTCCTTCTTATTAGATATGAGAGAATCTCGACAAATTGTACAAATTAGTTGCATATTTCTTTTGCAATTACACAGACAAAACACCTAGTAGATATATGGTGATGACAATGCATGACTTAAAAATGCACTTGATGGCTTTTCATGAAATCGATTTTTCATATATGCAATATTTTTGGACGTTATCTCATATCACTTATCGCAAATATGTACAACAGACGTAATACAGTAAGTGTATTTGTAGTAAAAAGTAATTGAAATAAAGTTGTAGGTCTATAATCTCACTTAAATATGTATATATTTAAATAGTTAGTTGTATTTGTCACAAGTTATTGACTAATTGATATATTATATGACAATATCTAAATTGTATGTTAAGTTTGATGACATTGACAATAAATGCTAATATTTCACAGGAACAAACATTTTCTATATTAGTTTATTGAACAGGTAATAGTATATTACAGGAAGGACAAAAATTCATTTTTCTACTATATTCAATGTTTATAATCAACATTCTACAAAACTGATAAGTACTGACAACAAGAAATACTGAAATGTAAACTAATGCTTCATAGCTAACCAAAGAGCATAAGTAAAGGCACTCAAACTCAATGCTGTTCTTCCCCATTGCAAATTATTCCATTTTTTGATCAATTCTCTAATTTTGTCGTCTTGATCAGCTCTTTTCTCATGATCAATTGCCATCAACTTCTTATTAGTTTCCATCATGAGTACAATAGTCCAAACGGCAACACCACCAAGTAGACCAGCAGGAATTAAAAATCGGGTATCTTGAGTGTCCAAGTAGCATTTTAATCCAGCACCAGCAGTTGTAAAAATTTGTAGTCCAGCAAATTTACTCCCATTGGCGTATGTTTTCTGTTTATGAATTACTTATTAGTAGTTGAATAACATATTTTTACAAAAAGATATAAATACCTGCCACACAGGCAATGGATCTGATGATTTTAGCATTGCAGGAACGCTGATCACATTAAATTTTATATTAAATAAAATCTAAAATATATGAAATAAAACTATCAACTAACCTTACTACATTCAATGTTTCTCCCATTCCAGCAAAGAGTCCTGTAGAGCCAATCATTAATGCGTGGCTGAAATCCATGATGATAATCTCTATATAGACAATATAAGAGATGTCAATATATTTTTAAATTATAAAATTAAGTGTAAAATTTACCAAAAAATTTATTTTCAAATGAGAAATAAAAACCGCAGCTGATGTTGTTGATTGCCTTTGATTATATAAAAAGGTTTTTCCTCATCCAACAAGCTACTTCAATTTTATTTGGCCTTGAGTTTATGTGTGTGTGCATGTTCGTCTTTTTTTGCTCTCACTATCAACAGAACCGAAAATAGGAGAGTTTCGGTGTTGTTACATAATATTCATCATAGTATAGAGTATAGAGTACAACAAGCACCTTGAGCATAAACGTAATGCATTATACTTAAGTACAACAAAAAGATATGACATTGTGCCAAATAAAAGTAAAGCAATTTGACGGTCAAGGATATAACATAACATTGAAATATTAGTCATAGAAGGTCTTTAAATTTTCAAAACCACAGAAATGCTTTAGTTTATAATGCACAGTATTATAATAGCTATTCCGACAATAGATTAAGTTCTGAATATTATGACAAATTGATAGTAGTAGCAACTTGTGTAATGGAGATGATATATGCGTTCTTGCATAATCTGACCTGAATGAACTCTTCAAATATAGAAGACCACAGCAAAAGCATATTATTGGATATATCTGCATGTATACATTTGTATTTACTTTGCATGACAGACTATACTAATCCAAAATCCAGAATATTCTGTCATTCATATATAATGACAAACCTATCTGCAATATACGATATATATTTCTGGTTATCTCATTACGTTATTATTATCAGTATAATATATAGTAGTAGTTCTCTTTTGATATAATATCTCTCTTGTCTGCACTAAACTAAACCTGAGTTTTGGAGTATCAAAGTTCAACTTCCTGTACAAGGATCAAATTTTGTTGTAGTCCTGTGATTAAATCAAATGTCATTTCAAAGCAGTTAGCAGTTTAGTAATTACGATTGTAAAAAATGGAAGAAACATCACCAAATAATTTACTGTCATTAGTTCGAATTGTAAGTCTTAAATATTTTGCATATATAAATACATAAATTAATTTTTTATATATGTTTTACCTATAGATTTCGCATAGCACTAAAATGACAACCTTTACTGGATATGATCAACAATTGGCTACAATTGCATCAGTACTATTGGTTCTCATTATTACAATTATTGCTGCTGTTGTAATGCTTTATATTATGAACGTCATATTTTTTCTGGGATGGGCTCTGACAGAATTAATTGGAGATGGAAGAAAAACTGGATTGTTTAATAGGAGTAGCAATAGATATAAAAGCAGTTTGGTAAAGGAATAATGACAATAACAACAACCTGTCAAAGTCAAAAATGTACAAAGACTGTGTGAACTCTCAAAGCAACAAAATTTTAATCTTAAAGTTTTTTTTGTATTATGCACTGGAATTTATCCAGTACTTGTGATATACTTTCAATCCAGTTGTTAAAGATTTTTTGTATTTATTAAAGTATTTTGATGTTATTGTAAAAAAATTGTTGACTTGCTATTTTCTTGCGAACTTTTGTACAACTTAGGATCATATAATACTCAAACCCACTCTATCAGATTAGACTGTGGTCACCAAGTTATGGTTTCTCAAGATGTATGCAAGTATTTGACTTCTCATTTAAGCTATAAGACAATTAGCTTGAAGTGATTCACTCAAATAATGACAGACTTAGATTCCAATTGAGAATTGTCGACACCAATGGAAATTCACTGAATTATAGAACAAGATTTATAAACAACACAGACATACTATACACACACTAGATTATATCCAATTATTATTTTGAAACACATTGTGTTTGGTATTATGCAAATCCCATGTAATGTTTTGAATTAAATGCAGAAATAATTAAGAAGATTGCCACTCCTTTTCTGAATTGTATTCAACTAAGTTATCAGCTTTTGCTACTATATATTTTGACAATATGTAAAAATTTTTTCAAATAATATTTTATACAATTTTTTCAATTTATACACATATATTTATTTTCTAAAAATCTCTACGGAATCTTGAGAGGCCAATAAAACCTTTCTTCTTTTTTGACTTTGGTTGACGATTAATTCCTTCAACTTGATTTCTAAAATCATCATCACTAAGAATAGGTGAGAGTATAATATTACTTCCAGCATTATTTCCTGATTCATCCGGTGCAATATAAACTGGAAATACAATAATTAGTGGCTATATGAATTCATTTTTTATATCTTTCTACGTTACATATGTATACTTAATTATTACCAGTGTCATTCATTCCAGCAACTTCCATATCTTCTCCTGTTGCAGCATCTCTTTTAGCTTTATTAGCTTTCTTATTGACAATAACAGTACGTAAATTAAGTTGTTGATCACTTCCAGTAGTAGGATCTTGATTCATCATCTGATCATCTTTTAGACCAATAGGAATTGTTGAACCTACAGAAGCTACTTGTGCAACAGTCATCTCAGGATCAGAGCCAGTAGCTTGTAATTGTTGTCTAGTTGGTGGTGGCTGCAATCTATTTGATGTTCCTGCCTGCTGCTGCTGTTGTTGTTGTTGCTGCTGCATAAATTGTTGTCTATTAGTCATTGGTGCCTGTTGTTGCATCGTCTGTTGATTCTGAGGTTGAGATTGTTGATTAGCACGAGGTGAAACCATACCAGAAGAATTTGATGTTGAGCCAAGACCACTAGTATAAGACGCAGATTGTACTCTATCATAATTATTGATTACCTTAATTTCAAAGTCGCTTCCCAAGTCAGCATCAAAGCCCATGTCATCAGGTTGAGCATCAGGTGGTAGTCCCATCATTTTATCAGCATCTTGTAATTGGTCATTATTATTAGTTTGATCTTTATTGAGTGCTAGTAAATTAATTCTCCACATATCACCAAAACATAATTCATAACCATAACGGAAACAAATAGCTAGGAATCCAAAGGATACAAAGACTAGAAGAAGTATAGAAATTTGATATGTTTCAGTAATATGACTTTTGACTCTATTAAATATTTCATCAAAACATCCTTCTTCCATTTTAATAAAGTCAGCACGTGTATTAGGAAATGTAATTTGATCCATATCTGTTGGACAAGTTTCAAGATTACTTGAATCTGAACAACATGATCTTGGTACAGTTGATTTAACATTCCAAAATTCTTCCCAATCTGCAAATGTTTTGATTCCGCAGCAATTTTTGCTCTGTTGTGAAGTTGTGATGTTTATATAGAAAAATGAGAATATTAATATGTACAAGATCAATTTAGGTAATAATATTATTCAACAGTACCTTAGATTGTATGTTATCCAACCATGGAGGAACATATCTTGGATTGTTTTTCTCTTTAATTGCATCTTTAATTTGTTCATGAGTTTTATTTAAAATATGATCTACTGTTGGTTGTGCTGAATTCGCTTGTTGGCCAAATACGACTGTAAAGTAAATTATGAGAACAAGGCAGACTGTATTGATACTCAAGATCTGTTTGTTGTTTGAGACAAAAAGAAATAAACGAGTTTAGTAATATTATAATAAATGTAGAAAATTATATATGAGTTGAGAAATTACAATGACTGCTATAAGTTTATCTTTCCGTGTTACTGCCCAAATTGAAAATCCAGAAGTTGCCAAAATGATGAGACAAACTGGTAATATTCCCAACAAGTGAGCAACCCATATCTCATTAGATTCGAGTGGAATATAACGATCTTCTTCATAATAATGATAGGATGCTAATACTAAAAGTGCTAATGCTGTGATCTGTTTTTTTTATGAAAAATTCATAATATTATAGTTCATAGTTCATGTAAGATACTTGTACTATAAGAAAACTTACAAATGAAGCAACAGAGAGAACAATACATGCTGATACTAGAGTACGAACTTTCCAATCTCCCATGATATAATTCTTCTAATAAAAAAGATTTTGATCAATTATTTTCATTCTGGCATCAAATCCATTAAAAAGTTGTCGTTGAAAGCTCTTTACATATTGCAATGAGATCATATGAGTGTGTTCCATGAAAAATTTTGGTCACCCGTAGAAACTTGATGGAAAGTTGAGTATTATGTGGAAAATTTTTCAAGCATCATTCAGTTATTACTGGACAAAAATGAAATGACCTTGACATTCATAAAACAGACAAGGAGACAAGTTTTATTTTTGTGAGAATGCATAAATGAGGCCACCCACACAAAATCACACATGAAAGGTGGTATCATTATTATGTAGACGTCAATATATGCTCAAAACATAAACTATTGCTCTATGTTTTCATCTTGAAAATTCCTAGAATACTTGAAATAAAATTTTGTACATGTCCAATAATAATAATATAAATGGAAATGGCAGTAGCTACTCACGTGTAACTTATAATTGTATGATATGTATACAACACATTACGTCTGGTGATTGATGCAATATCAATATTTTATCTATTCTATCTAAATACTAATAGAGCCGGCTACATAAAAACAATAATGCTTTAATTTAACTCACTTGAGAATCAATGATAAGTAGAAAAACAAAAGTGGGCTATATATATATAAATGTACAGGAAAATAATATTAATTAAATACCTATATATTATTGATTGACATTGTGTTGTGTTGGAGGTTGTTGAAAGAGTACTGGTGAATTTTTTACTCATAATAAGTTTTTGCATATATCAAAAAAAATGTCTTCTGCAGATCATTCGGATAAATTTGGTGCAGCAGAATATGCTGTATTTTCTAGTGTACTTGTAGCATCTTTAGGAATGTAAGACGTAAAGTATTTTATTATGATCATCGTAACTAAAACGTCAATTTTATACAGTGGCGTCTATTTCGCTGTCTTTGCTAAAAGTAATTCCTCAACAGAAGATTTGCTAATGGGTGGTAGAAAAATGTCTGTATTTCCAGTGAGTTTATCACTTGTATGCAGTTTTGTCTCAGCTATAACTTTACTCGGGAACCCAATAGAAGTTTATTATTATGGAAGTCAATATGTACTCATTGCATTTGGATTTATACCAATTACAATTGCTCTTGCCTTTCTTTTTGTTCCTGTATTTTATGAATTACAACTTACAAGGTGAGTCAAATATCAAATCTATATGTATAATCGATTGAGAAATAATTATCAATTTGTATTTGACAGTGCATATGAGTACTTTGAAATGAGATTCAGTCGTTCAGTTCGAATGGCAATGTCTTTACTCTCAATCGTGTATTTGGTGAGCATACTATGAGAATCGTATTTAAAATGCTGTAATAACTGAACTGAAATCATTATTTGCATTAGCTTCTTTTGATGAGCGTATGGGTTTGGGGTCCAGCATTAGGTATGATCTAATATTACATAATACTTCAATTAAAAACTTTTTTCCTCTTTCTCATTAGCTATTGAGCAAACTGCTGGAATTAATAGATATCTAACAACTGGGGTCACGTTTGTTGTATGTATTATATACTCATCGTTTGGTGGATTAAAGGCTGTTTTATGGACTGTTAGTTTATTACAAGAAAAAGTGTACCAAATGTAACATATTGTTTTAATTCACAGGATGCACTACAAGCTACAGTAATGTTGATCTCATTATGTGTTGTTGTGGGTAAAGGAATTTCAGATATGGGAGGATTTGATGTAGTTTGGGATAGAGCTGAAGCTTCTGGAAGAACAGAGTTTTTTAATTTTGATGGAGATTTAAGAACTAGACATACTTTTTGGACTGGAACAATCGGTGGATATTTAATGTGGATTCCACTTTATGGAGCTACACAAGGACAAATTCAACGTTATTTGTCAGTTCCAACTTTAAACAAAGCTAGATGGTGAGAATTATTAAAGTTCTTGTTAGTTGGCATATGATGACAATAACTTATATATAATTTTTTATGCTACTTTAGGGCACTTTTCATAAATATGATTGGACTAATGGGTATTATTAGTCTATGTTGGCTAGCAGGACTTGTTTTATATGCAAGATATTATGAATGCGATCCCATTGGCTCTGAAATCATTGATAAAGCAGATAAATTGTTACCATTGTTTGTAATGGAAACTTTAGGAGAATACAGTGGAATGCCAGGTTTATTTGTTGCTGGTATTACTGGTGCATCTTTAAGTTCTATTTCAAGTGCATTAAATTCCCTAGCTGCTGTTGTAACTGAAGATTATGTCAAAAAATTAAGACCAAAAACAACCGATGTACAACTTGTAATGATTTCAAAAATTGTAGCCATAGTTGGTGGTACATTTTCATTTGGATTGATTTTTGTAATGGCTGCTCTTCCAATTGATATATTTCCAATTGCATTAACTTTAGTAGGGATGTTCCTTGGTCCCACATTAGGTTTATTTTCTTTAGGAATGTTTTTTCCATGGAGTAATTGGATTGTAAGAAATTCTCTATCTATTATTATCAACAAATTATAAAACTATTTTTTTGCTAATAATAAATAGGGCTCTCTAAGTGGTACTGTGCTGGGAATTGCATTAGTCCTTTTCATCTCTGCTGGATCTTTAATTGATGATGATAAGATACCAAATCAAAAGTTGGAATTGTCACAAGCTGGATGCTCATGGAATAATGATACATTAACTAATACAACATTTAGTAATAATTGGAAAGAACTTCACTCTGATGATTCACTTTGGGAACAAATTATCTCATTAGCTCCAAATTGGTATGCAGGACTAGGAAATTTTGCAACGATAAGTAAGTACAAGTTATACGAAATGTCAAAACACTATCTATTAATGAATTGCAATTCATTTTCTTTCAGTTCTTGGCTTGATACTAAGTCTGGTAGCACATCCATTCATAAAGGATAAAAAACCAGTTCCAAGAAAATTTTTGAGTAAACCAGTACTCAGCTTATATGAAATGGTACTACCAAAATCTGCTATAGAAGGTTGGGTCGAACCAAAAACTCAAAAGAATAGTATTAGTGCACCAGATACATTGGTAACTCATAAACTAAACTAAAACTTTTGACCAATACTAATGAATTTCATTTGTGTTCATAACAGAAAACAATAAGTGGAAACGTATAAAACTTTAGTATTGTATATTAAAATTATTATATATATATTTTCAACGAGTTTGATATAATGCGAATAAAACTTTTCTTACATAAAAATATCACAGAGTAAAATGTTCTTTAAATATTGGACAAGAAGTTTTAACTTTTCTCTTCCTCTGCTTGTTGCTCCTTATTAGCAATTGAACTTTCAAGTTGAGTAATACTATCCAAATATTGTTGTCTTTCTGTTGTCAATTGAGCAGCATGTGTCAACATAGCTCGATATGGCCTGTATATATATTTAAACAAAATTACATATTTTATAAGACATTTTGCTCTAAAAGATCTAATCGAGTCTTACAAAATTTGCAGCAGGTGTGCATTAGTTAGAGAGTTGATTTCCATCCATTTGCGTTTAATAGCTCTCCTAAAATACAATTGTATAAAGTTATAGACCCATGAATGATACAAAATATATGTATATTTTTATAAAAAGAAAAAAAGAAACACCTTTTGCCCATTAAAGATTGAAAGAACAATCTCTTGCTTCTTTCTATATCTCTATCTACAACATTACTACTAGAACTTGTATCCAGCTCTTCTTCTTCCATATCTCTAAAATAATACTGGAATTACTACTTTCTATAGGTCAAAAAGGTTAAATAAAGTTAGCAGATGTAGTCAAATAAAATAAAATTTCAACGAGTAACAAGAAATTTTAATTGAGGACATCCAAGAAAAAATCTACCTTGAATTTTTTGAGCGCCGCTCACTTACAAAACTTCCTACTCTATCAATTCAACGAAGGTGCTATTTTAATACGCAACTACATTTATATAATGGATGGCATGCAACTTTGCCAAAGTATTAATTGACAAATCTTTCTAGAAAATACATTTAGCTTTTTATATGCCCAAAAAACTTGCAAGCTTAAAGTACAATGACTCTTAGTCTTTCTATATCTCATCATTTTTAGAACTGGATAATAAATATAAAATCCTGACAGTAATCTTTCCAGCAGATGAAGATAAAGCAAGATGTATTACATGATTTTTTGACATTTGCAGAAATCTTGTTGTTGAATGTTACATGTAGATTTTTGAACTCTTGTCTAGTCAAGTTTTCTGTGTATGTATACATTTTGTTCACTTGACTTGTTTCATATTGTATATTACAGAGAAAACTACAATACAACTACTACAACGGCTTCTGACCGAATTCAAGGTGACCAAGTCCAGAGATCAGTAAAGCATAATACAACAAAAAGATGATGATCATCATGAGGTTAAAAAACTTGAGACCGGCTTTACTGGAGAAGAAGAAGAAGTCAAGAGACCGAAAGAACTTTTCATCTCTTAGTTCAACGGCACTCCTTCTCCAGTTCACATCTCTTTTCTAGTTTCTCCAGTAAGTTTTTAGAAGTCTCAACATTTCCCAAAGCAAAATAATCTTTAACCTTTTGTTTGTTTCTTTGTATTACAGATATCATGGGAAGATTTAATTTAATTATTGCCTGCTTGGCAATTGTCGCTATTAATTTAGCAGAAGGAGGACCATATAATTATAATTATTATGGACCTCGCTTCAGATCATCAGCAGCAGTAGGTGACGTTATCTCCAAGCCAGAAGCAGTTGTAGCACCAGTCAATACTGTTGGTGTTGTTGAAAAAGAAGAAGATGATTCTGAAGAAACTATGGATGACGATGTTGATGAAGAAGATGATGATTTACCATCATTTGATGTCTTATTTCCAAATATTGGAGCTACTTCTCAAAGACCACAGGCACCTTCTCGTAAGTTAATAATAATAACTTTAGAAATAATAATCTTTATTATAAATATATTTTATTGCAACACAGCTTATGGTGTTGTGAGACAACAATTGTCAACTAGAGCATGGGAAAAGAAACCATCAAAATATGTAAGACAACGTTACACAAGATATCGCTCAGATGAAGATGAACCAGAAGATGAAGAAGAGCAAGATGATGACGCAGATGATGATGATGACAGTTTTATTCCAAATTGGGAGTATGTATCAAATAATTAAGAATATTAAATCTTAATAAAGTTATATGTAACAGCGAATTTTTTTTCTAGCGAGATGTTCCCTAAATTGCCAGCAGGACAAGGTGGACCTGGAGCTGGAGGCCAACCAAGTCAAGTCCAACAAAGTGGACCACCACCAAGACCATATCAAGGTGTAAGAAGAAGAAGACCATCATTATTCCGTCTTGTTCGTCCATCATCATTAGTAGGAGGACCACCTCCTTCATCAGCTAGACCAGTTCCAGTAAGACGTCGTCAACAAGTTAGAGCACCACAACCACCACCAAGATCATATCGTTATAGTAGTGAAGAATTTGATAGTAGTGTTGAAACACCAAGATATCGTCACCAAATGGCAGTAAGAGCTCCTGTAGTACGTCGTCGTCAACAAGTTTCATATCGCCCCATGACTTATTATTCACCACAACAATATCGTCCACAAATGATGAGCTACCCAATGAATTATTATGGACAACCATCATACTATGTTCAACAAAGACCAATGATGTATAATAGAAGACAATATAATGTTGTTGGTGGAAGACGTCAAGCTCAACAAGTTTCACGTCGTCCAGTGCTCTATAATGTTGTCTATAATAGAAGACCAATGATGAATCGTCGCCGTCAAAGAGTTGTTGAACCATATTATTATTATTAATTAACAACGTCTTTAGCATTTTAAAATGCATTTTAAAAGAATCACTTGCTCAATATTAATTATTGTCACACTGTCTATTCTGTTAGTAGCATAAAAAAATCTTTTTTCTTGGAACAATAAAAGATGAGCAGAGAATTCTGACAAAAATTCATAGCGTCACTTTGTCCTTTGTTCATTTTTGAAGAAACTAAAAGATGCACAGCATAATATTATTGTAGCGGTAATTAAACCAACGTGTTATTTTTCTAACTCGAGTTCATTTCATTTCTCGTTTATAACTGAGATCTCAAATAAAAGTGAATTGTCAGCAGTTTTTTATGTTTACGATGTTGTTTTAGTCGAGCCAGTAAAGTAATCGAGTTAAGCATTTTGGGTTGGGTCATTTTCTTAAGCCGTGTGTATGAGAAATTGTAAGTAATTTTGTGATACGTTATTACCAAGTTGATAGTTGTGTTACTTCATTTGTCATTCATCATCACTTTCTTTTCTTGATTTTTATTAGTTTTCATTCATAGTAAAGTTTTTACAATTTATACAATATAAACATTAGCATAACATTTGAGCAATTGAGACCGATTTTATAATGCAAAAAAGTGTTGTTTTGTTATCTCACATTTGCTGTCATTTCACATTACATTAAAGCTCAGTTGTGACAAGTGAAAAAAGATTACTATTAGGTATTTTATCTCTTTTGCCAATTTGTTCTCCATTATTATTGCATTATTGATAATTGTGATAAAGTTGGCTCGTGCCATGGTCAATGATTGATGAGTCATTCATGCTCCATTTAATGTACTTGACCTCTAAATAATATTGAAGGAGAGAAAGGACATTGGTTAACAACATAATATGATCAAATCATTTCTATTCTTGTTTTTCAGGAACAAACAACACCGCTTCTAAGTTGTTGTCTTCGTCGTCAATTCGCAAATAAAAGTAACTCAAAGTTTTTTGCTTCTGATGATTTTATCATCTCAAAGGTATATTATTATAAATAAATTCTTATTTTTTAAAACTTTAAGTAACGATATCATTTTTATATATCTTTTAGTAAGTTGTTGAGATGTTGCTCAAGAACGAAGAAGAAGGAGGACTATCTATTGATCATGTTTATCATGTTTTTCTACCATTAAAACTACCTGGATATTCTTCATCAAAACTGATTGACGAAGAATCAAGATTATTATCTTTAATGACTGATACTATAAGATCTTTTAAACTTGGTGATACTACTCAAGATTTATTTGATAATACAAAATATACATTCAATAAATGGGAATCAATTCAATGTCAAGAGGTAAATATTATATTAATTTTCATTTACAAAAGTACTAAAATATTTCTTAATCTTGTAGGTTCTCGATGCCAAGTCCATTGTAGATGCTATTAATGATTTAATACCTGGTCAATCATTTGCATTATATATTAGAGCACAAAATTGTGGTCTCTTAATATCAATGCCAAAATGGGATGGAGAAGGAGGAGATACATTAGACAAGATTAAAAATCAAGTTACATTTTCAACATTTCCTGCTTCACAAACATCTGAAACAGTAACTTCAGCTCCAGGAGATTTAGTTTGTCAATTTCCAACAACATCAATTTTAATCTCAAAATCTGAACTTCTTACATCAAAAAGCTTTGCTAAACAATTAAGTTCATTAAGTGTTTATGAAAATGTTGATTCAATGCAAGAAACATGTAAAGCTGGTCGAGTTACTGCAGAAATAAGAGATGTAGCAGATCCATTGTTTGTATCAAAATGGTTAGCTGGTGTATTAATTGAGCCTGAAACAAGAACGCCAAATGACACTATTTTACCAAGAATTGTTAAGAAAATTCGTGACAATGTCGTTTTTAAAGATGCTAAAATGCCATTTCGTAGATCTGGACTTTGGATGACTTGTAAAGTAGTTCTTCATGTTTGTCTAGTCAAGGATTTAGGTAAAACAAATGGCACATTTCTATACAAACTTTGCCTTCTGAAGATCATGAACTATTTTCTCAAGAAACTTGATCGCCCATCTGCTGATGCTGGTATTGTAATGGAAATGTTGACAAAAATTGGAAGAAGATTTCGAAAATTACATATACTTTTAGAAAATAGTGAAGATCTTTCTTTAGATTTGGTACATGAATTTCATAATTTATGTTCAGAAGCAGCACAGACAATTACTCCAGTACAACAAGCTTTGAGTAAAAGATGGAAAGAAATTATTCAAGATGAAGCAGATTTTTCAAATGTATTTATTAAATCATCAGAATTTATTATTAATCATACTCTTCCTAAAAATGGATTAAAGGATTATTTAGTTTTAAATGCACAACATTTTGGATCTTTAGGAGAAAAAGAAGTACCGATACCAAAAGTACCTTACCGTTTATATGAATTTTTTGGTAAAAAATATGATTATCGTCAATTAGATAATGAATATGAAGAAAATATTGGAACACTTCTTTTTGATTTTGAAACTAATGTTAGACATTGGAATAAAATTGTTAGTTTAATTAAATTGGATGAAGATGCAATTTATGTTTGGAGTGCCTTTCAAAGTTATATATCAAGAGCAAAACAATTTTATGATGGTGATCCTGTTGGATATAGTAATATGGTATTAACAGCATTAAATATGATAAAAGTATGGGATGATCTAATTTGTGAAGCATGTCCATTATTAGCTGAACATAAACCTGGTCTTGATTTACGTTTTACTGAAGATTTATTATTACCTGGAAGAGAAGATATGGAACTATTATTAAAGATTGAAAGATATTTTAAATTTAGAGAGAATCAAGCAACTCAACCATCTTTAATTGGTGAATCAGAAATTAGTGAAAATTCTTTTAGCGTAAGATATGCTAAAGTATGTGAAAAAATGCAACAATTAAAGAGAAATCTTATTGTACATGGACAAAATATGGCTGCAAAAAAATTAGTAGAAGTACATGCAGCAAGAAAACGTTCTGAAAAACTTTTAATCAAAATTCGTAGTGCTGAATGTAAATATATTTATGATCATTACAAAAGGAAACATGATAATCGTAATTGTGAAAAATGTAAATTAACAAAAGAAGAAAAATCAATTCAAGTAGCAGTTTATGAACACCCTTTACCAAATCTTGATTTTGCTGCTGATGCTGTTTGTTTTGAATTACAAATTCCAACTGCCATTGCTGTCTTAAGAGATATGTTATTTTTATTTGGTTATGAAGTTATTGGAAATATTTCATATGGAGCTTTCAAGACTGAAGTTTGTGGTGTATGGCATGAATATGGACAAGTTAGAAGAGCAAATAATAGAGAAATGCCATTTATTGTACAATTAGGAAGTACAACCAAACTCTTTTTGAATTCACATTATGATACTAAGCATCCAAGGTAAACTTCATTCATATTTCAATTAATTACTTTGTCGAAACAAAATTTAATTTGTTTAATTCTTTTCCCACAGCAATCCAGATACGGACTTTATTGTCAACAATGGTTTTAATACTCATTTTGCTTTTTCAAATCAAAAAGATGTCAACAATTCTAATGCTAGTTATCTTTTTCAACATACTGACAATAGAAAAGCATTGAAAAATTATACTACTCTTCGTATTGAGAAGAAATCACCTTATCACAATCTACAATGGGCAATTCATGGAAATACATGCTCTTGGAATGAAGTTTTAGCTCGTCAAAATGAATGTCATCAAGATTTATCATTAAAAGAATTTGTAGAATTTGGAAGTTTAAGATTAGGATTTAAACTTCAATTAAAAAATATATTCCGAGCTCTTACACAACGTACACTTACATTAAAATCCGAAAGTGTATTTAATCTTTTATGTCAAAGTTTTTGGCAAACTGGACCAGAAATGAATAGTGAAGTATTTCGTGAAGCTCATGTTGATTTAACTGATAAAATATTTATACAAGAATATCTTAATTTATTGGATTCTTTACGTCTTAAACATCAAGATAATTGGCAAGATCATCATGTTATTTTAATTGTGATTGTATTTGCATTAAGAATTACAGAATTGAGTGATCCAGGTCCTAATTTAGATAAAGCAATGGATTTATTATCAAGATGTCGTCATATAACATCTTTATGGTCAACTAATGTTCAAAAAATTTTATCAGAAATGACTGGAGATACTTCAAGAACAGATATTGATTTATTACGACTTAAATTATGTGAAATTAATTTATGTACAGCTCTAACGTTTGCAGTATCTCCTCATTTAATGCCATCATTATTAGAGCCAACTATTATAACTATGTGGTTACAGGCTAGAGCAAAAATTCATGATAATCAAATACTTGTAGAATCTGGAAAATCAATCAGAATGCCAATTAATTTAAGAAATTTACTTCGTCGTGTTCAAGAAACTGGAATAAGATTAGAAAATCATTTGAGACCTTTATTTTGTAGAAATTGTGAAGCTCTAAATTTATTTGCTATGAAACATTATTCAGCATCATCATCATTAAGAATGGATGAAACATGTGGTTGGATGTTCTATAGTTCAGCACCTCAAATATTTTATACTGTTGTAAAAGATATTGCTACAAAAATATCAGTTACATTACAAATGGATTTAATTACTGGACGTTTTCTTGTAAATGGATCACCTGTTGCACATTTGTCTGCTGCAATTGAATCTCATTATGATTTTAAAAGAACATTTCCAACAAAAAGTTTTCAAGTTCAACCATTTCCAATTCAACCAGGTAAAATGTATTATTTTACATATATAAGTATGAAGTAACAAAAACAACATTTTTCTTTATACAGGACGTATGATTACTTGTGACTCTTATAATGGCTCAACTTATACATTTTATTTACAAAAAGATGGATCTCTAATTATAACTGAACATTTAGATAAGAAAACACAACGAGAACTTATTCCAGCTTCATACATGTCTAAAAATTTTCCAATACGTTTGGTGAATGATTATACTCATTGGTGGAATAAGGTTTGTTTAATGAACTATTTGTTTATAATTATCCACGACTAACTGTTTTAAAAATGTTATTTTTTTAATAAGATAATGAAGACTATTGAGTTCTTTCCTCGTGATGAAAATAAACCAACTAAACTAACATGTAAAGATCCTACATTCAGACTTGAGTTAAATACTCATGTCCTAATGCACATCTCTACCAAGAAGCGTTTAGTCGATGTAAATTGTGCTGCATTTAATAATATTGCTTGTGTGATGTCAAGACTTGAGTATAAGAAATGTAAGACAATGTTAATCTCTTTTCTAGTACGTTCAATTTATTTATTTCTATTTTTTTCTTAATAATAGATGTACATATTTGGTGTGAACGAACCAATATGAATGAAAATAGATATATTGTCGAGCTACCACGTCTTGGGCTACATTTTATTGTGCAAGGAGTTGATAATGCAAGAAGACCAAATACTCGAAATCCAAAACGAGATAGAGAACTTACATTGTTATCTAAAGAATTTACTGGAATGAAAGTATCAAAAAATCAAACACTTGAAACATTGGTTGGACTTAAACATGGATTATTACTTGAAGATGCTGATATTAGATCTAATGCAAAACAAAATTCAATTTTATTAATTCCTCATGGACCTGTTTATTTCAAAGGAGAACATAATTTTGAAATTGATACAAAAAATTTATCTAATCCACCATATTTTTCATATGATGTTGATAATCGTCTCAAACAGTTGAAAGCAGGAGAAAGTCAAGCTGCTTGGTTTTATTTAGCATATTTACATGGTCTAACTTCTCATGTTCTACCAGATCCATTTACACAAGTTCTTGGAACTGAGAGAGCATTTCAGATTTTACAAAGTGGCCATTGTTGGTCTTGCAAGCCATATGAAGAAGAAGTTATGGTTATTTTGGATGATATCTCAAGATTGAGTCCATTACGACAATATTATCCAATATCATTAAAACGTATGGAAACAGTTTTATGGCCAACAACATATTTAAGTGCACAAGCTTGCCATGATGGATATCAATTAATCGTTGATAAATTACTTGCTGATAGTGAACGACTCAATTTTTTATTTCCTCATTTAATGAATAATCGTCAAGATAAAGATCAATTTGAAATTAAAACTAATAGAGAACTTTGTCTTAAATCATATTGGAGACGTATTGGATACTCAACTGAGCTTGCTCGTATCAATTCAACTTTTAATGAAGAATTTGATTTGTCTTTTGCACCACAATTAACAATTTGTCCCCAGTTTAGTCATGGATTTGATGATGAAACAATGCAAAATGTTTTAACTATTAGATATCTTACTCAACAAATGGTTTGTCAAACTTCAAGATTTAAAGCTCCATTTAATATGCTAGCTAAATTATTATTAAATGGACCAGATTTAAAAGGAGTTTCTACTGAAGGGTTTCCATTTAATGAAGCTATTAATGATTGGAGTGATATTAATTTTAGAGATTTTTGGCTTGATTTATATAATTTAGCAAGAAAAGTACAAAGAAAAGGATTGAAATCTGAATGGACTTTAATTATGACACTACTTTCATTTCGTTCTAATCAAGTTCCTTTATCTCATATTAATTTACTACAAACAATTGCTGCACATGGTAATCTATTTAAAGATGTTCATCCTCCATCGCATCCTGAATATTTTGTGACAAATGAAAATGGTAATAAAATTTTTGATTTGTTATGGTACTTTTGTGATATTAATTAAGTATTGTTGTGCTACCTACTCTAGATTTCAAATTCAAAGAAGTAGTTGAAATATTTGAAAGACATTCACAAAAATTGGAAGATTATCTTGATGAAAATGACAACAAAAGTAAAGTTGAATGTTTTGAATCAATTGAAGATTATAATCGACGTATGGAACCAATTTTTACTAATTTAATTGAGACTCAAACTCAAACACTAGCTGAAAGTATTCAAGAGTACTTTAAATTATGTAATACAAATATTGAACCTAGTTATCCTGGTATTGCCGAAGCTATTGCTAAAGTTAATGAAATTGATAAAAATCGTATCAAATTGGATGATGCTATTATTGAGCTCAGTATTGTATTGAAAAATTGGGCAAGAAATAATGAACTGTGTAGATTCCTAGAACAAGTCTCAGGAATATTAGAAAAAATTGAAAATGTGCCATTACAAATTCCAAATAGTTATCCAAAATCATTAGGCAAAGCTCGAATTCATGAAATTGAAGATTTTCTAAGACAAGAATTATTTACATTAAATTTTAAAGAACTTGTTGCTGAACGTGATGATGAAGAAATTGATGAAAACTTGTTAGAAAATTGTAGAACTATTTTTGATAATGAGTTTAGTATTAGTATAAAACAACATGAAGAGCATCGTAAAATATTTAATGAACACTCTAATAATAATAATAATAATCAGGATACCCAATGTCAAGTATCTTTTCCTATGGATGCTGAAGGAGATTGTCCAATATTAGAAGAATATATGAGTTCTTTAAAAGAAAGTTGGGATGAATTTCATCGCTCAAAAAGGAGTCAAATACCACCAATTAGAGCTGAATTTGATTTTCAAGAAGATTTACTTCAAAAAAGAAGAAAAATGCATGAATTATGGGAAAAGATTCGAGAAATAATTAAACCAAGAAAAATAATTGATAATTTGATGCACATTTATGTTCAGTGTGAACTATTTCCAAGAATATGTCCAATTACATTGCTACCATTAATTTGTCAACAACCAAATAACGCATATGAAGATTATCTAAGAAATTTAATTGGAGCATATGGAGTATTGTTGACAAAAGAATTACATGCTACTAGAATTGTAAAATATGATAAAGCAAATCGTGGTAAACAATCATTTCGTGTAGAATTACAGAATGAAATAGCTAATAAAGGACATGAAAATTGGAATCCAAGTCAAAACCCAGAATGGTTACTATTTGAAATTGAAATGGATCTACTAATCAGAAAAGCCCAAGCTACTGTTGCTGAAAGAATGATTTCTCCACAAAATAATAAAAATGCTTTATTACAAATGAACATGGGTGAAGGAAAAACAGCAGTCATTGTTCCACTACTTGTCTTATCATTAGCAGATGGAGAAAAACAACTTTGTAGAGTTACTGTATTGAAAAGTTTATATCAAATTAATCAAAAATCTTTACTTGCAAGAATTGGAGGACTATTATTGAATCGTAGATTATATCATTTTCCATGTAGACGAGATTATCCAATAGGTGCTGATCAAGCATTTGAAATATTACAAGTTTATCAAGAATGTTTAAATAAAAGAGGAGTGGTTCTTTCCCTTCCTGAACATAGATTAAGTTTTCAACTTAAAGTTTATGAAAAATGTTATGCTGGGAAATTTGAGGACGCTAGAAGTTTTTATGAAGTTGAAGAATGGTTAAATGCTAATGCTAGAGATGTTTTAGATGAAAGTGATGAAATCTTACATGTCAAATATCAATTAATTTATACACTTGGTGAACAACTACCTATTGGTGCTGGAAGTTTACGTTGGAAATGTATTTCAGAAATGCTTAAATTAGTTCCTGCACAAATGGAGAGACTACTTTTACAATATGGACCTACACATATTGAACTGAAACCAGAAAATCCAGAATGTCCACAAGTTTTTCGTTATTGTAGATTACTACGAGATGATTGTTATCAAGAATTATGTTTATATATTGCTCAAGAAATTCTTAATGGTCGTGCAACTAGATTACAAATACCAGAAGTAAAAGCTGGAAAGAGAAAAATTGTTTTGGATTTTCTTACAGTTGATCATATTGAAAAAAATGTATTTGATGAAATTTATTCAATGTTTCCACTCCAAGCTCATCGTGATACATTGCTTATTATAAGAGGCTTTCTAGCATGTAGTGTTTTATACGCTTGTCTAGTAAAACGATGGAGAGTAAACTACGGAGTGAATCCTAATGGACCAAGGTTAGTGAATTATGCTAATTTCTGTGCTACTTAAAAACTTAATTAATTTTTTTTCTCTAACAGGAGAAGCGCAGTTCCTTTCAGAGCCAAAGTAAATAAATCTATAAAATATAAAACGTGAGAAAATCTCTCATATATATATATATGATTATTCTTGCCTTACAGGATGTCGCTGCAGAAAGAACAGAATTTGGACATACAGATTTGGCAATCTCTCTAACTCACTTAAGCTACTATTATTCAGGTTTATCAGAATCTCAAGTTGATGACTGTTTTAAACTATTATTTGGAATACCTGATTCTTTTCATGAGTATGGAAGGTGAGAAGAAGATTAAGTCTTTTTATCATTTATGTACTCGAGTATTATTACATTCGATTTACTTATTATCAATATTATACAGATGGATATCTCTTCTTCCAAAAACAACAAGAGAATTTGATAGTATTCGTTTATTATCTGGAGTTAATTTAAAAGATAATCAACAAAGAAAATTATTATTTAAAGCCTTACATAAAAATGTAGCAACAATTGATTTCTGGCTTAATGAAGCTGTTTTTCCAATTGAGTCGAAACAATTTGCATGGAAAATAGGTTGCTCTCCTTGGGATTTGGCAAAGGAAAGTAATTTTCCAACAACCGGATTTAGTGGTACTAATGATTCACGACTTTTATTACCTAAAACAATTGAACAAAAAGATTTACCAGAACTTATTGGAACTAATGGAAAAGTTTTATGGAATTTACTAAAATCTGAAAATAATAATTATGAAGCTTTGCCATTTGGCGTAACAGCAAAAGACATATTACAAAAACTGGTTCACAGTAATATTCGAGTCTTATTAGATGTTGGTGCTCTAGTTCTTGAAATGACTAATGAAGATGTAGCAAGAAAATGGTTAGATATGATGGAAGATTATGCTGTGGATGGTGCTGTATATTTTGATTCTAATGATACATTAGTTGTAATTGATCGGAATCGAACTAATGTACCAACTCCATTAGAAATATCAACATTTCGTAATAGATTAGATCGTTGTGTTATATACCTTGATGATAGTCATACACGAGGTACAGATTTGAAGATTCCAAGTGGTGTTGAAGCCTGTGTAACTTTAGGAAAAGGTGTAACCAAAGATAAATTGGTTCAAGGCTGTATGAGAATGCGTAAGTAATTTTTCTTTAATATAATTTTCTTTTTATTTATTAAAAAATTGTGTGTTAATGTTTTATTTATGATATTGATCACAGGTAAACTTGGTCAAGGACATATGATTCGATTATGGGCAAGTTTGGAAGTGCATCATAGTATTCAAAGTCTTTGTGGTGGAAATGCTAGCAATATTGGAACAAAAGAAGTACTACAATGGGTTATTTATAATAATAGAGATGCTATTCAAGATGGATTTATTCACTGGAGTACAAGTGGTGTATATCAAGCACAAAAAAGATCTGCTCATGTCATTTTTGATGCAGCAACTGAAAAAACTGATCAAGATTTTAAGCTATTAGCTGAAAGTTGTTCTGAGAAAGAATCTTTAGAATTGAAAGCTATGTATGGAGAATTAAGGACATATAAGACTTTTCCAGTGATTGTAAGTCATTTAATTAATAGAGTCAATAGAGAACTTACTAAAAGAACTTCAAGAGCTATGTCATCATCAGTTAAAACTGATGTAAAAAATATTGTCGAATCATTTGGAGATTGTGTATTGGCTCATTCTAAAAAATATGTTGCTGAATTGAAAAGATCTACTAAACTCATTGACGAGGAGAACGAACGGGAATTGGAAATTGAACTTGAAGCACAACATGAAAAATATGTACCATCAAAAGCTAAGAGTTTAGAACATGAAACCAGTAGTGGTGTTTTGGATTTTATCAAATCTGGAAAATTGGATAAAATTGAAGATTGGGCTGTAAAATTGCCTTTGGCATTTAGGTAAGTTCTATCATCATTTTTCTTTCGACTAGATAAATGACAACATGCACTAATTTACTAATATTGTTCTTTATTATTATTATTATTACTATTATTATAGAGGAGCATCTCTGTGGGAATTTTGTCAATCAGATACTTGGGGCAAAAATATTTATGCTACTAATGATTTTGTAAGAGTCATTAAACCAACAGCAAAAGTCAAAAGTAATGATTATATTCGTCCAGTTCATTGGATTGCTTCAGTAGAGTATCCTACAAAAGAAGGGCCATCAAAAATTGTTTTATTACTTCTTAGTCCTTATGAAGTCAATGAATTTTATCAAGTTTTTAAATCAAGAGAAGCTAGAGCTGTACTTCATCCATTTGCTGCAAGACTTTCACCAGATCAATCAACTTTATATAAAAACCGTCAACTTGCTGTTCCTTCTGATATTGATACAGAAGAATCTTTTCCAGATAAAATGAATTCTGCTCTATTATTATTTTCTGGTTCAACCTATTTTGAAGATAAAGCTGAACAAGATGCTTATTGCAATTTCTTAGGATTTTCTCCAAAACCTCGTGAACCAGAAGCAGAACAAGTTTTTGAGCAAGGTGGAATTATTGATGGTTTTCTAATTCCTGAATTTCAAAATAAAGTTCCTGGATATCAAAATGTTTGTGCCTTTAAACAAAATCCTGAACCTTTGGTTAGACAAATCATAGAAGCTAGGTATGGTTCATTTTCTCTTGATTGTCACGCTGCAGCTATAAGCTCACGTTGCTCAAAACCTTTTCAAGAGTAAGGGCCTAAAATATTTAAAAAAAACTAATTGGCATTAGCTACTTTTAAAAAGCTATTTCATTAAAATTCTTGTGCGTGTGTAATTTAGTAATTTTAAGTATATAAAATACAGATTACTTACGAAAAAATAATATAGTCCAACAGAACTGTGTTATAAAACTATAAGACTGGTGAATATAAGAATTCTGAGCTTACTTATTGTAGTGAAGCTTAATAGTATAGTAGTAGTATCAAAAACATATTATTATTAGTTAGTAGAATACGTTATGATTATTGCTCTCTTTTACATAATTTCAACAAAAAAAAAATATATATATATATTTAGTTTAGCTTTTATTATCTTTTATCTTCTTTATTTATAATCTGTCAGAGATGAAATATTTTCAATCATAATATCATTTATATGAGTCTTCAGGGTGTATACAATGTTCCTATAATAAGTTATTCATATCTGACAATAAAGTTATATATTTATGTAAAAGTTATAAGTACAGTGAATATCTATAGTTGTACTTTGATTGTATAGCATTTTTCTTACACAGCAACTTCTCGGAACCCTTTACTCACTTCACATATTTGTACATTTTCTCATATATTATTATTATGCATTTACACGTACAAAATATTGAATGGTTCTGTAGTAAAGTTTAGTTGGCGGTAGCATAATAGAAAAATATTTTTCTTGTTAGTCAATAAAAACATACAAATTGTCACAAAAAATGGGCTCAACAGCATCAATTTGTAATTATACAGAATGTGTCCTTAACGTTGCATTTAAACAACTTACACCATTATATTATCAAAATGCTGTACAGCCAGGAGAATGTATTGCAAGGTATATATATAAAGACCAAAATGTCAGTTATTAAAAAATTTAAGAATAATTTATTTATAATTTATTCTTATTCTATATCTGTATGTATAGAGAAGTAGGCAAAGTTTGGTTCACTCTGGAAAGTAGATTATCAAATGGAGAAAATGGCTATGACACACTGACTGACATTGTATTTCCCATCACGTTAATTTCACTAACAGCTCTTACTGCAGGTGCTGGTGGTTTTCTTGCTACAGGAATTTTAGGCTCATTAGCTGGCGTTGCGACAATTACATCTCAAGTTTTTACAATTGGCAAAGGTAGCCTGATATTTGCTTCCATGTATATTTCATATTCTCATTAAATTCTTGTAGTTATTATAGCCGCTGGAGCTTCCAATGCTGCCAAGAGTTTGATTCAAAATTGGATTTCTGATGCTGCATTAAGAGAACATGGAATTTATATGGGATCTGATAGAATTTTAAATATAAGAGGAGGTCCAAATTGTACACAATTTGCAGGATTTCAAGTTGTTCATGCTGGAAGTGGTGATGAATTTTGGTTGGAATATTTGTGAATTATTTATTTGACCTTTGATTGACATAAAAATAAATTTTACATATATGAAAAGATATTCACATGAAATATGTTTTCTTTGAAAGTCAGTCATTGCAATATTAAAGTTAAATGCATAATGCATTATTCATTTTTAGAGAAAATACACGAGAAATCACGTAATCAGATTTTAATTATCAATGACGTTTGAAAATTTCTTGCTAAAAGTGACATATGTACAATAAATCATGCACCATATTTTCCATATAAATTATAAAGTCAGATCTAATATAATAAAGTAATTGATGTCTTATCACTGTCAGTTTACTTTTAGAGTTAGAATGGAATTATCCAAAGTAATTTCCTATTTATTTTTGGCATTATTGGTATTACTGACAAATATTGTAGCATCTGAAAGAATATTTAAGTCATTTGTCATCAAGTATTTTGAAGGTGCTCCTGATGGTGTTACTAAAAGAATTTTAGGAGTCAATGGTCAGTTTCCAGGACCTACAATTTTTGCAAATAAACATGATATTTTAAGAGTAGCTGTTACAAACTTAATTGATGATCGACAGAATACCTCAATTCATTGGCATGGTCTTGAGCAGGTATTTGTATATTAAAATTTATTACATATAGAAGATTTTAAAATTATTAATTTATTAATAGATGCAAACACCTTATGATGATGGTTCTGAACAAGTAGCACAATGTCCAAATGTTTATGGAAATACACAATATTATACATTTGAATTGAAACAATCAGGAACTTATTGGTGGCATGCTCATGTTCATTGGCAATATATTGAAGGTGTGTGGGGTGCTATTGTTGTTAGAAATAATCCACAAGAAGCTTATGGATGTGATTATGATGATCAAATATTAATAACTCTTAATGATTGGTTTCATGACTCTGGAGAATATTTAACAAATTGGTACATGTCTTCAAAAAGTAATGGAAATATTCCTATTCCTGATTCAATTATGATCAATGGACATGGAACATATCCTTGCAATATAGCCAGATTAAAAAATATGCAATGTGATCCTAATCTTCAGAAACCAGCATTAATTGAAGTAATACGTGGTCAAACATATAGAATTAGAGTTATTAATACATCAAGTGGTGGTCTCTTTAATTTTTCTATTGATGGTCATAAATTAACAACAATTGAAGCTGATGGTGTTGATACAGTTCCTATTCGTGGAGCAGATGTTGCTACTTTATCATCTGCAATGAGATATTCTTTTGTTGTAAAAATGAATAGACCAGGAGAATTATTTTGGATAAGGTCAACAATACTTACAACAGCATTTAAATATCCTGGAAATATTAATAAATATCCACAAGTTATAATAAATCAACCAACTGTTCAAGCTGTTCTTAGATATATTCCAATGGGACCATTAAGACAATCAGAATTAATTAGTAGTACACGTAGTAGTGATGATGATGACAGTGAATATGAGAAAGAATTAATTATTGAAGATAATAATAATGCTGTTCAAGGTAGACCTGCATTTCATAAAATGGAACATTTTAGTACAAAACATTTTAATTATAATAATAATAATAATAAAAGATGTTCAGTTAGAGGTAGATCTCCTTCCGGACCAAATACATTAAGTCGTATTCAAAATTATGAATTACATAATCAACCAGTAACTGATTTAGTTCCTCAAACAAGACCAATTAATTCAAGTGCTGCTACACTTCTTGATCCAAATAGATTAAGACCTCATGACCGTATATTGGCTCCAGATACTTATGATCAATTAGTTACACTAAATGTTGATTTTTTTAAAGATAGTCAAGGAAGAACTAGAGGAAGATTTAATAACATTACTTATGATATTGGTGAAATCCCTGTACTGTTTGAAGTGCTTCAAAAATTAACAGTGTTTCCAAATTCAATACCAATTTATACAAATAATTTTAATAAGGTAATTGCTAAATTAATTTTCTAGTATAGAATATAACAACATTTTAATTCCTTCTTCTTTTTCTTTTAGACTGTTCAAATAGTTTTAAATAATCGAGATAGCTTAGGACATCCTTTTCATTTGCATGGACATACATTTTGGGTAATGGGAAATGGCAGAAGAGGTGATGGAGATTATAATGAGTCTAGAGATAGAGGCAAACTGAGACGTGATGGAGTACGTAGAGATACGACAAGTGTTTTAGCAAATTCTTGGATTGTTTTAAGATATCGCTCAGATAATCCTGGAACTTGGCTCTTTCACTGGTTGGTACTTTATTAATTATAATTTTATACTGACTTATTGACCTTTTTGACACTTTTTGCCTTATAGTCATATCAATTGGCATCTTCAAGCTGGATTAGGAGCTGTTTTTATAGAAGCTAAAGATTTACTACAAAAACATTTAATGGATACTAGACATGCTGTACGTAATTGTAGAAATGCTGGAATAAATGTGAGATTGTAATACAGAGAACATACTAAACTATATAGCATTATTTGGCTCGATTAGCACCTTTTCACACATTTTTATATAGAACATAATAATTTACATAGGCATACAAATAAAATTAACACAATATACAACTTGCATGTACGATATATGTATACAACTTGTTGCAAGTCTTCTCATCTATTTTTGTTATACCACTATATAACAAATACTGGTTTTGTAGTACTATTGCATAAGAAATATATACAGCTTGTTTATATAGGAGTGTTTCTGAAATGAAATTTTGTTACATCACTGGCGCAAGTCTGGAACAAGTTTCCAGGAGGCAAATTCATACTTGGCCCAGTGTCTGTTTTCCTCGTGAATTTGCTCTTCTCAATGTCTAGGTCAAAAACAGAAAAATTGACATGATTCTCTAAGAATAAGTTTAAGTTGTTGTTTATAATGTGCATATCATAAGCTCAATAGAAAAAAATGCATATAACATAGCAAGATTTGTATTTTCAAAAGTGTTCCAGTAAAATACTGAGATGAGGTGTGTAAGGACAATTGATATACAATAAAAGTCATAAATAATTTATAAGTCAACAACATGGGTTGGAAAAAGAAGTTCAATGTCGATCAAGCCAATCCATTTTTACTCAAAAGAATATTTTTAAAGGTACTATATTTTAAACAGATAAAAAAGATTAAATGTCTTAAGTAAATTACATATAATCTCTTATTATGATCTCAGTATGCATCTGTAGAACTGGATGATGGTGAAAAATATATGACTAGAGAAGATTTTATCCAAAAATTTATTGGTTTACTCACTACACCAGATTACAATAGAAAATCTTTAAGACTACTAGGAGGAATTATAGATACTTCAAAAGATGGATTGATATCATTTGATGAATTTCAAGCTTTTGAAAAAGTCCTATGTGTTCCTGATGCACTTTACTCTACTGCATTTCAACTTTTTGATACAAGTGGCAACGGTCTAGTCAGTTTTGGAGAATTTGTAGAAATCATTAGTCATACTACTTTACAAAAGAAAATACCTTTTGATCTCAATGGAGGATTTGTCAAATTGTATTTTGGAAATGATAAAAAACGTGTTGTGACTTATGCAGAATTTTCTCAATTTCTTCATGTAACAATTTATTTATAACATAATATATAAAATATCTATATTAAATTATGCTAAATTTCTCTTATTTTTGCTTTCAGGATTTTCATGAAGCTTATACAATAGAAGCTTTTAGACATTTTGATAAAGACTACAAAGGTTATATTTCAATTGATGAGTTCTACACAATTATGACTACTATTAGATTACACTTGATGACAGATAAAGTTATAGCACAACTCAAAAATGTATGTCAAACCAACTAGAAAGAAATATATATATATATATAATTATTTTTCTTAACTCACAATTATTTTTTATAGGTTAGACTTGATACGTCTGATGGTAGAAACAACCAGGTTTCCTTTGCATTCTACATGGCTTTTAATTATCTTGTAAGTCATATGGAACTAATGAAAAAGGTTTATTTACAAGCAACAAAAGGAGATCATGATATACCAATTAGTCGTCAAGAATTTTTAACAAATGCACAAATGATGAGTCATATAACTCCATTAGATGTTGATATATTATATCGTCTCTGTCACCTAATTTATGAAACCGATTATGAAAATTCTCGAGAGGTTGTGGAAGACAATAGTAGTAATACTGATGAACAAAAAAACAATAATAATGACTATCATGATACACTGGCTATCACTTATTCTGATTTACAATCAATTGCACCAGAACAATATTATAAACAAGTCAATCAACGTGTATTAGATATCAAAGCTGTTAATTCAGCTTCTGAAAGAAGTTATTTGATTCAAGCTTTGGAAATGGCATATCGTTTTGGAATTGGAAGTATTGCTGGTGCTATTGAGGTATACAATCAATAAAATAGCACTCTTTGCTAATGTAATAATAACATTGTTTTGATATTTCTTAAGGCTATTTCTGTCTATCCTGCTGATGTTGTGAAAACAAGACTTCAGAATCAAAAACCAAGTGATTTATTGAAAGACAAATTGTACAAAAATAATTGGGATTGTTTAAAGCGTATTATCACAGTTGAAGGTTGGACAGCTTTATATAGAGGAATTACTACACAAATTTTATGTATATCATGGGGAAAAGCTTTTAAACTTTCGGTATGTACATATTATATGGCATGTAGTATTAGAGCATCTTATATTATAGATTTTTATCCTTTATCTTTTAGATGAATGATTATGTAAGAGACAGATTTAGAAATAGAAGAGGACAAGTTTCACTTCATGGAGAAGTTTTAGCAGGTGCTTGCGCTGGAGTAAGCTCAGTTGTTGTAACTAATCCATTGGAAGTAGTCAAAATCAGAATTCAATTAGCTGGAGAATTATTTCCAAAAAGAAAATTAAGTGCTTTCAAAGTACTACGACAAGTTGGAATTCTGGGATTATATAAAGGCGTTGGAGCTTGTTTACTTCGTGATGTACCATTTAGTGCTGTGTTCTTTCCTTTATATGCTCATACTAAAGTTAGATTTCAAGATGCACATGGTACTGAATATATACATATAGATACTAATTAAAATTTTATGAAATGCTAATAAACTTTTTGGAAACTTGTAGGTTACAATAGTCCTGCGTCTTTACTTTTTGCTGGTGCAATATGCACAATTCCTGCGGCTCCTATCTCAATGCCATTTGATGTTATTCATACAAGATTACAAGTAATAATTAATACATTTTTAAAATTAATTTTTATAATTGATTCAAAATATCTTTTTTAAAAGGCTGTTCCACGTCCAGGAGAAAAGCCTTACAATGGAATGTTTGATGTTTATAGTAGAATTATGAAAGAAGAAGGTGCTAGAACATTTTGGCGAGGAACTAGAATGATTAAAGTTAGTAAATAATTAATTTTATATTGTATAAAGAGTTGATTCTAAATGTCAATGTGTCTCTTGTGTATATCTTTAGCCAACACAGTTTGGAATTACTATTTTAATGTACGAACTACTACAGAGAACTTTTTATATTGACTTTGCTGGAACGTAAGAGGATTTATATATTATTATTGATTTGTTATTAAGGTTTCACTAATTTGTATTAAATTATATATAGACGACCATCTGGAAGTGAAGCCAACATATTAATTTCATCGGTGGATCAAGTCAAATCATCAAATCCTGATCATGTTGGTGGTTACGCATTATCAAGGCCTATTTTACATGGAATCGAGACAAAGTTTGGCCTAGTTTTTCCAAGATTTGAATCAGAAAGTTGAATCTATAATTACTAATAATTGTTACTAGTCATGTTTTTAGTCGTAGAATGAAAAGTATTTATTAAAATCAATTCTTGTCATGTTGTGCTGTTATTATATTCGTCCACGCAATAAATATGACCGTTCTCTACTTTGTTCAGTATTCGAGACTTTTTATTTCATGCGTTACGAAAAGCGGCATCCTTTAAATTATTCTACATGTGCACGGCACATTATTTTTCCCAAAATAATTTTGGCAGTTAATTTTTCAATTGTCAATTATTGCAGAGAGATTTTCAAGTGATTTAAGATAAAGATGGGTCGAGTTCGAAATTCCGAACAAGCTCATCGAAGTGGATTATTAAAACAATCCAACAAGACTCATAAAACTGGTGGTCATCGATCCAAGCGAGCTATTGATTTGCAGACACACGGTAAAAAAATATATGAAGTTGTATGCATTATTATGTGAAACTAATAAAAACTACTTAATATTATTAATTTAGGTCGAGTGTCATCAGTTGGTTCAATTGGAAAACGTCCCAAAAAAGTTCTAAAAAGAGATGAGCGACGAAAACAAAAAGTAGCTCTTAGGAATCAGAAAATCCAAGAAACATTGGATAAAAAGAAAACTGTTGGTGGTTTGCGTGGAGGTGAGAATAACCCATTTTCAATTTGCTATTACTTATTTTATTTACACGAAAATCATATGAATACATTAATACATAATATATAAATCTCAATATGAATATTTAAATATATTAAAATTAAACACTGCGTGGAAATTTTGACAACCACGGATTAGGATGACCTTTTTGTTTGTGTTCCATGTATTTTGGACAGACTTGACCTGTCTTGTATTTTAAGATGAGACCAGACTCTTGTTTTTTACGTCTAATTGGGTCAATTGACGATGGAGCAAGGACAAAAAAACGAACATTATTACAATATTTTTCAACAGTATCAAAATGTGGATGATTTGAGAAATGAAGATTGATGAGTTTCTGTTGGCTTTGTTTTAATAGCTCTCCATCTTTAAAAAATATTATATTATTATTAATATTATTATATATATTTGAAGGCCATCTAATCTACGGCTCATGTTATTGTAATGTTTTACAACTCTTTCTTTAAGTTCCTTTCTGCTCTCTCCAACATGAATTATTTTTTTACAAATCAAGCAGTACGCTGCATAAATCACACATGGAGATTTGCATGAGTATTTTTGAGGAATAGTAAAAATCTCATCAGAATCTATAAAGAGAAAAACACATAAAATGCAAAAAAGAAAGGACATAAATAATAATGTCCTAATTTCTAATGTGACTTTTTTTTATTTTTTTTCATCTTTTTTTACGTGTAGCTCCAATTTGTATTGCAGTGATTCCATTGTCATCAGTAGCTGATTCATCGAAAACTGTTGATTTTATTGTTGAAAATTCGAAAGGTGTTGCTACTGTTCATGATAGATCTGGAAGAAATACAACTTATTTAAAGTAAGTATAGGCAGTACATTTAAATATATTTAAACTTAAATCACTGTATATATTATTAATATATCATCTTTTTCATAGATTGAACAGTGGAAAAAATGTAACACTTGTAACTCCAGCAAGTGATGATATTTGGGCAATTTTAGATCTATTGAAGTTATGTGACATTTCATTATTTACAATGCCAATATTGGAACCAATTTCACCAGAAGGATTAACACTTCTTCGTGCTGCAAAAGATCAAGGTTTATCAACTCCATTTTTAGGAATTACATCAACATTTTCTAAAGCTGAAGAGAAAATGTTTATAAAAGCAGCATATAGAGTACTTCCTATAGAAAAAATATATCAAATTACAAATCCAGGACAAGTATCTAATCTTCTTCGTATGGCAAGTGTAGCAAAAATTACTACACCAAAACAATGGCAATTAAGATCATCAATGCTTCTAGATACTACAGAATATTTAATGTGGGAACAAATTCTTGGACAAAATATTATTCATCCAGATATTCAACCAGATCCATTAGATCAATCTATTGTTGGTAGTAGTGCTAATTTGTTAAAAGTAACTGGTGTAATTCGACATAAAAATTTGAATCCTTATAAACCAGTATTTATAGCTGGACATGGAAGTTTTCAAATATTAAGAATTGATATTGATCCTGTTAAACAATTTAGTCATAATAGACGTGATGGATCAGATATTGCAATGATAGAAGACGATGAAAAAGATACTAATAATATGCTATCATCATTACCACCAAGATTTCTTTTAAATCCATCATTAATACCACCAGAAATTGAAGAAGATAATAATGCAGCATCCATGTCTACTATTGATGAAGATGAAATGCAATCACTTCTTGATGATGAAGAAGATGATCAATATCAAGATTGTGATGAAGAAATGATGGAAGATGATGATAATCAGTCTCAAAAATCTACATCAAAAAAGAAACGTAGATTACCAAAAGGAACTTCTGATTATCAAGCTGATTGGTTATTAAAATCTGATGATGAAAGTGATGCAGATAATAATGATATCATTCAATCAGATGAAGAACTAGAAAGTGATCAAGAAGATGATGGCGGTGAGGAAGATGATGATGAAGGTGACATGGATTGGATAGAAGAAAAAAAGCAAAGAGAAATTGCTAAAGCTGCTAGAGAAGAAGCTGAATTTCCTGATTGGATTGATACACCAATGGACACACCAGCTAAAGTTCGATTTCAACGGTATCGTGGTCTTCAGTCATTTAAAAAGTCACCTTGGGATGTTAATGAGAATTTACCACGAGAGTATTCTAAAGTTTTTCAATTTAAAAATTTTCGTCATGTTTATAAACATGTAGTTGGAGGAAAAGCTGAAGATGATGGAGTTGGTTGGATTCCTGTAAGTTTTATGAGAATTTATAACAGCACAATATACTATTACAAATATCCGTAATTTCTCTTTTCTTCTACCACAGATTGGCCAAAGAGTTACAATGATACTGAAACCATTAGAAGATGCTAAATCTATGCCATTATCATCTGGTTCTAAAATGGTAGCATTGGTCTCACTTCTAAAATATGAAAATAAAATGTCAGTTTTAAATCTGCAATTAAATATGACTGAAGCTGTAAAAAATAAAGAAGAACTTATTTTCCAAATGGGATTTTACCGTTTTACAGCAAAACCAATTTTGAGTGAAGTATCTACAGGAAATAAACATAGAATGTTACGTTATGTTCAAACAAACGAAAGTTGTATGGCTACTATGTTTGGTCCAATTTTCTTTCCTATTTCTTCAGTTCTTGCATTTAAAGCAACTAAATCTACTCTGGCAAGTCTAACTGAATAAATATATTTACAGTACATCATATCATAAGTTTTTTAAATAATTTCTTCTCTTCTCTTCTTTTTATTGCAGTCTCATGTTGGTTCTGGCTCTGTATTTTCTATTGATCCTTCTCGTGTAATAATTAAAAGAATTCTTCTTAGTGGTTATCCATTTAAACTATCAAATCGAAGTGCCGTAATTCGTTTTATGTTTTATAATCGAGAAGATATTGAATGGTTTAAGCCAGTAGAATTAAAAACGCGTTATGGAAGAAGAGGTCATATAAAAGAGCCATTAGGAACTCATGGAAAAATGAAATGCGTTTTTGATGGACAATTAAAATCACAAGATACAATTCTTATGCCTTTATATAAACGTGTATTTCCAAAATGGAATTATGATTTGAAAATTATTCCATATTCTTTGTTTAACCAACAAAAGTTTTGAAATGTTTCGAGTTTTTTTTTCAAAATAAAAAGAAAAAAAAGAAAAGCATAATTATAAAATTATTATAAAGAATTTATTTATATTCATCAGACTTATTCATATTCATTGAATACACTTTTCATTCATCACATTATAATTAATTATATTTTGTTTAATAGTAAAAGAATATTATTATATATAGATTTTCATGTAAATGTATGTATGTAATGCACTTGATAGATATATTATATAGAATGTATTTTTTATGGTTTAGCTAATGATGAGCAGAAAATGGAGGATCCATATATTGAGTAGAAGAATCTATAGATTTATAAGATGTATCTAATAAATCATGTTCTTCATTTGCATTTGTTCGATAAATGTTTCTAATTTCACTGTCTCCTGATCCATCTAGAAAATTATCTGGCACATAGAAATCACTGTGTTCACGCATGGAAGCACCATCAATATTTTCTCTTTCATTCTCTACTACAAGTTGATCATCTTCTTCAAGGGCTTTAATTTCTTTAGCAATTGTTGATCTGACATCCCTATATATGTGTATATAGAATAAATTATGCACAGATTCACATCAAATTTTAAAACCTATAAAATAAACTTACTTAATGGCATTTCGATAGTTGATATTCTCATCAGCACTGCTTCTTCCACTATTTGCTTGAATTTTCTTCTGTTCTTCCAAGCATTCTAATTGTTTCTTCAATGTTTCATTTTCAGTTAAAGCATAAACAAGCTTTTGATTAACTTCAAAACGTTCTGTTTCTTTTTCAGTAAGAACCAAGTTTTCAACTTTTAACTGTTCAGCAACTTGATATAATTCACTAATAGTTTTGATATAATCTTGTTCAAGACGAGATGCAATTTTTTCTTCTTTATTATTATTAGCTGTATTAGTAGTAGATGATTTTACAACAAGCTTTCCATCAGGACAATCAGGATCACAAACATTTGGAACACGAGTTGAAGATGATGATAGTCGTCTGCTTGCTTCTTCTGAAATATTTTCACTAATTGCAGACAATTTTTTATTAGGAAGAATATCTTTGATGATATAAGCTGCAGACGATTTTTTCTTATTATTAGTATTTACAGAAGATGAAGAAGGAATAAGATTTTTCACATGAGTATGAGTTTCAAGATAGAGATCATCAGAAATTGGAATTTTATGACAAGTAGATTTTCCAGAACGACGGCATTCATCATCATTTAAAGAACATTTCATTTTTGATTCAACTTTATGATGATGATGATGTTCTTTTGTAACAACAGCAGATGTTTTCTTTTTATGATGTCTACTGGGAACATCTTCATCTCGATTACGAGATAATAAATCACCCCATGATCCTATAATTAAATACAAATCAAATATTACTTTTCAAAATCAAATCTCTATTTATATGTTTATAGTAAAGAAAACAAACCTTTTCTATACGCTTGTGTTGTTGATGTTGAGCCACTTGTTGGTCCTTTTCTTTTCTTTTTCAATTTAACAGTTACTTCAACAGTAGCTTTGGCTTCTTCATCTTTATCTTTAGTATTGATTGAATACTTATTCATTTCAAACTCATGACCAGCTGGACAACGAACCAAAACAGGATCAGCATTTCCTTTTCTGCGAATTTCATTCATTTTCTGCAAAATGGGACAAAAAAACAAAGAAATTAAGATTGATTTAATTAAGCTTATACTATTTACTCACGACAATTCCTTAAGAAGAATTAATTATTATTAAACACTGCTGCACTGAAAATGAATTCCAAATTTTTTAGAAACTGACTTTTTTCACTTTTGTTTACCAACAAAACTTTTATTGTTGTCTGAAAGAGAAAGTTGATCCCGCCAGAAAGATGCGCAAGTCATTTGAGATAGAGAGATACAAACATATGAATCAAACATGTGCTAGTCCATTCAGTGTTAACAAACAGCGTGTGCTAAGAGAAAGTTGGCTGCCAGTATAGAAAATTAGAAATTTTTTTAGAAATTGAACAACAGAATCATCATCTTCGTCAATCAGTTTCACCAGTAGTAGAAGATACCGAATGAATAAGAAGATGGGAGTAATTCAACGAGTTGTGTAAGTTTATTTATATTTTTAAAATCCATTGCATTAGTATATTTCTAAAAATTGTTGATTTTGTGTAATTCTAGAAAACCTAAAACACATCGTGGAAAGCGAGAGTTGATTAAAAGAGAACCAAAGTTAATTGAGAATACTAAACAAGCTGTTTTCCTTCGTGCTGTAAAATGTAGTGATACTGGACTCAAGTGTTTGAAAGATTTTGTAAGTCATTAATTTATTAAATAATAAAAACGTTTTCTCTATAATAATTAATTAATTAATTTTCTCCTTGTTTTGATTGATCAACAGGCAAAAGTAAAAAGACCAAACTCATCTTTACTTAGTGGAAAGAATGAATTAAGACCTTTTGAAGCAATCAATGATTTAGAAGCTCTTTGTACTAAATATGATTCTTCACTTTTTGCTTTTACATCTCATACAAAGAAAAGACCACATAATTTAATTTTGGGACGTCTTTTTGATCATCAATTACTTGATATGGTTGAACTAGGAATAACTAGTTATAAAGGATTAGATGAGTTCAAGACATCAAAATTTACAGAAGGTTCTAAACCATGTTTAACATTTGCTGGTGAACCATTTTTATCTCCAACTTCAGATATGTTTAGAATCAAAAATCTTTTTGTTGATTTCTTTCATGGAGAAGAAGTTACAAATATTAGATTAGAAGGAATAGAACATGTATTTTCTTTTGTAGCAACATCAGATAGTAAATTGTATATGAGAGGTTATAAAATTCATTTGAAAAAATCTGGAGAAAAAACACCGTATGTTGAATTGGAAGAAATTGGACCATCTGTCGATTTCGTTATTAGAAGAACCAAATTAGCTTCTGATGATCTTTTTAAACAAGCTTGTAGACGTCCAAAAGAACTCAAGGTATTGTATAATAATTTAAAAATTAATAACTAGTTTACTTAAAATTTTAATAATATTTTACTTTTTCTCTTTTTTAGCCCAAGAAAGTTAAAAATATCAGTAAAGATGTATTTGGTACTACATTGGGTCGTGTCCATATGCCGAAACAAGATTTGACAAAATTACCAACAAGAAATATGAAAGGATTGAAAAAATCAATGGCTGAAAGGAAAATAGAAAGAGCAAATAAACAAAGAGAAGTTGCTACTACTAATAATGAATTGTCATCATCAGTAGAAATGAATGAAGAACAAGGAGGCCCACAAGTGACAACTTCACGTGGAAAACAGAATGTAGCTTCTGCAACTAGTGGTTCTATGATGCTTCATCTTAGTTCTTAAATACTGAATTTGTTACATTTTACATTTACTTTTATTTTGTCGAATAAAAAATGGTATTTTTATCGAGAAGAGAATTGTTTTTTGTCATGTTTGTGGTTTTTCATTTCATATAGTACTATTGCATATGATAAACTATTTTCTGCGATTGAACATGTTACGAAAGTTGAATTACACGTGCGTTGCTGTTCATCTGACAAATTCTGAAAGAAAAAATTTTTTCTTGGAAAGCCTGTTCTGTTGATTGTTAATTAATTATAATCAACAACAACAATCATGCCGAAAGTCAAACAACAAAACCAACTTCTTCAACATCATAAATCTACTTCATTCAAAATTATGAAGAATCGTAAGGAACGAACTACTTCTTCAACAAATCGAAAGAAGAAAAAACCAAAAGTAAATAATAGATGGAAAAAAGGTCAAAGTTGTGTTTCCAATCCGGAAATAACAAAGTTTAGAGATCAAGCTTCTGGACAATACCTACATCAAGTTATTCGTAAGAATTTTTAATTAGTAAAGTTGTAAAGTCTTTTAGATAAACAAAACTTTATAATAATCTCTCGTATCTTTTTTGTTCATTGTTTTTTCTTTTCACTAGAAAATCCATTACTTACTGTAACTAATTTACAATCTGCTGGTGGTGATGATGATGACGATGATGATTTTGATGAAGAAGTATTGTCTGCTGATGTGGAATCATTAACTGTCTCTGATGCTCGTACATTTCGTAATTCTGCTGGATCTTTAGCATCATCATACAAAACATTTGCTACAGGATTTTCAAAGTGTACCAATTCTGTTTTTAGTCGGTAAAACAAATAAATTATTGTATATACTGATAATTTATTTTTTTAAACAGAACCTCATAATCATAACTTTATTAAATACTTTACAGGTTCCTGACAAAGTTTAGAACAACTTCTGCTGTTCATAAAGATATGTTGAGTATTTTGGCTGCAACAACTGAAATAATTAAAGAAACTGGTGGCAAAGAAAATGAAATTGAATATTTTGCAACATTTGTTTCAACATTAGATCAATGTCAACCAGAATTATATCAAGCATTGATGACTTTATTATGTATTGTTATTCCTCGTGTTTCATCATCAGTTTTGCAATTGAAATTTACAACTGTTTATCCAAAAATTGGAGCTGTTCTAAATTATAGTCTTGAAACAGAAAATCAAACTCTTATTCGTGTTTGTATTGAAGCATCTACAAAATTATTAAAAGTTCAATCAGCATATGCCATTGATAGTGATAAACCAGCACAAAATCTGATTTATTTAATTTTACGTTGTGCTTTACATGACAAGGCAAAAGTAAGAAAGAAAGCAAGAAGTTCTATGGTCACTTTAATTCAAGATGATGATAAAAATCGTGAGACTGGGGAAGATGAAGGAGAAAAATTACCACCATCTGCTAATGCTATTCTTATGAGTAAACTTGTAATTGGATGGATTCTTGATCAACTTAATATGTTTCCAACTTGTGAAGCTAAATCTGTATCAGATACATTAAGTTTATTACAATTTACATGGACATATATTCAAACAATTAGTTATTCTGGAGCAAAAAAATTATTTGAATCAATTCTACGTGTCATGTCGTCAGGTGATGCATCCATTGTAAAAATTGGATTAGCTTTCTTTTCAACTGTCTTTCAATTGGATTCAGTTATTCAAAATGATTCTAAAACTAATAATATGGAATCACCATTAACACCAAAAATATTAAGAGCACTTTGGGATTTAAGACCAGATTGGAGAAATAATGATGCTTTTCTAACTTGGCTTCGTTGTATTCTTAATGGTTTAGTAAGATATCAAACTGAAGTGGAACAATATGAAGAAACAATCACAACTCCTTCTTTATATACATACATTCCTCTTTTATTAGAACTTATTGTACCAACATGGCCATCTTCATTTGGAAAATCTACATCAGCAGTTTTTGGAGAATATTTATGTCATTTAATTACTGAAGATTCAAATATAGCAATAGTAAATGATTGTTTTAAAATCTTATCAAGAAATCTTGTATCAATTCCACCAAATCCTCATTGTTTAATGGTGTTAGATTCACTTTTAGAATCTGTTACAAAAAATCATTATTGTAATGGAGCAAAAGAAATATTTCTTCAATTATTGCCTTTACAACATCAATCAACTACAAATACAATAGCTTCAACTATTGAAGCAACATTTGGAAGATTTATTAAAGCATTTGGAATAGAAGAATTTTGGGAATGTATTGATCCATCAGTTAGAAAAAGTGTACTTTTACCACTTGTTAGAAATAATTTAACATCTGCTAGGATTCAATTTTGGAAAGAAAAAGTATATCCTTTACAATCACAAGGTGCTGAACAATTAGAAATAGTTGTATGGGATTCATTGATTGGTTTTTGTCGTAATCCGCAAGATCCTGAACATTTCCCAGCTCAATTAGTATCACAATTTATTGTGAAAAATTCAAAATGTCGACTTAGTGCTCTGTCTGCTTTGAGACAATATTTACAATGGGCACAATGTAAATCAAATGCTGAAGAATATAGTACAAAATATTTACCAATATTATTTGCTTTGTATGTAAAAGAAAGAGAAGCTGCTCAAGATAAAGCAAATAATGCTTTGATACATATGGGACATGCTGATGCAATATGTAAAACAATTCAAGATTATTTACCATTATGCACAAATGAATTTATTAACAGCCTTATAGATACGTAAGTTTTTTTTTAAAAAAAAAATAATTATTAATAGGGTTAATAAATTAACAATTTTTTTCTATAATTTTACAGAGCAATGAAAAAAGTAGCAGAAGAGAGTAATACAATTGCAGTTTTAGATTTACTTGCAATACTAATAGCTTGCCCATTAGAAGTGTCTAAACAAAAATCAATCATGTTAATGGTTCAGAAAATTATACTTCAAAAGTCAACAATTAAAAAAGCATATCGTCTTCTTGGATTATTGATAAAGAATGAAAGTGTTTCAGAAGATATTAAAAATGAAGCTATAGCATTAGTTCAAGGAAACTCCGCTCATAAATTAGGAAATGTTGAAGCTGTTAGACTTGAATGCATTATTGCTATCGTGCAATTTAATAAACAGGTAAAATATATATTTATTAAAATAGTAAAATATCATGAATTTATTTTATTTTGATTATTTTTTTTATTTTGCGTTGCAGATGGTCTCATTCTTTTTGCAAGAAGTTATTGAAAATCTATTAAACTCAAATGCCAAGACTAGAAATCTTGCATCCAACGCTATTACTTTTGTTACTAATGAAATGCAACAAGTTGGTAAAGTTGGAATAGAAGAATTTGATGATATTATTCAACAAGGATTAAATGATAATAATAGTATCAACAATCGTGCTTGTACAATTCGATTTGTTCGACTACTTTGTGAAAATCTACCACCTCAAAACAAACCTAATGATCAACTTATTAGACATTGTTTAAATCTATTACTTCTACAATCAAAACCAACAGAATCTGAAGTTATAATTCTAAAAGAAGCACTTTTATTCATATCTTTTAATTTAGCTATATATAAAAATCTTATGGGAGCTTATGCATCAATTTTAGGTGAAATAATAGCTCAACCTAAAGAATTAACAGAAGGAGTATTTCCAAGAAAAGAAATTAATAAATTATTAGCAAGAATGATAAAAGCAATTGGTTTAATTGGACTAAAAGCAAATTTACCAAATGCAAATGATCCAAAAATGCAAGCAAGATTAAAGAATTTAAATACTAAATTAAGAAAATTGAAAGAAATGAGAAAACAGAAAAAGCTCAAGAAAGATAGATATGACGATGAAGAGGATGATGGTGATATGTTTGATGATGATGATGATAATAATGAGACTGAACGTGGTTTGCAGAAGAAGAAGGCTCCACAATTATTAATTAAAGAAGGATTGGTCAACTTCTTAGATGCTGCTAATGTTACTGGTGCTCTTGTTAGTAAACCTATGATTGAAAAACAAAAAGTAGGTTCAGAAGAAGTATTTAAAATGAGTTCAGAAGGAAAGTTACTTATTGAAAATATTGATAATAAATCTAAAAAATCAAAACATGATGAAGATGATGACGACGATGATGATGAAGATGCTGATGAATTAAATTCAGATGATGAAGCATTTGTTAGTCCTTTGAACCGAAAAAGAAAATTTAATGGAGCTTCTTCAGTTCGTTCTTCAGCAAAAAGCAGTAAAAGTAGTGTTGGTGGTGGTGTCTCAAGAAAAGTTGCTATGTTGGAAGCTAAAAGGAGAAAGATGATGATGAGTTCTGCTGCTAGTACAACTTCAAAAAGATCACAGAAGAGTTGTAAGTAATTATCTTATAAAATCTACAATAATAATAATACACAAGTGGAGTAAATTTTTATTATTTTTTAATAATACAGATGCTAGCTCTAAGAAGTCATTTAATAGCACTTCTGGAAATTCTTTGAGGAATAAAGGCAAAGGAAAAAGACATAAAAAGTAATTAAATGTTTTGTTGCACTGTGTTTTCTATGTTATGTTATATTAGAAAATAGAAATAAACTCAATGAAAAAATATAATTTTTTTCTACTGTACTACTAGTTTTTTTGCATATAAAAGTTGTATGTGTGGGTGCTTCCAGGTAGTTTTCTGATTCATTCATGGGTGCATAGTTTTTATGTAGGATGCTTACGTCATATAAATGAAGATTTTCCAACACCGTTCCGGATATTAGTTTTTTTATAGCAGCATCATGTATTACTTACATTAAGGTATTATTAGTAGTACATTTAGATATAATTACAACAGCGATTTGTATTTTGTAAATGGGGTATTATATGTTACACAGTAAAAATAAGAAAATATTTACTCTATATATAATTTATTTATTATGCAAATTTAAAGCCTGAAGATCTTGATTGACAAATACCAACTTGATTTCTTCTTTCTCCAGGTGGACAATCAACTTTTTCAGCTCGACCACGATATGATTTTGCTCCTCTTAAAAGTGAGTATGTATCAAATAGTAATGGTTCCTCTTGGTCAGAAGATCTGTAATTATTACTAATTGAACTTCCTAATGCTGTTGAGACAAAAGTATGAAATCTATTTCTAGAATCTCCACCAAGTCCACTACTTGTATTAATTTCATTATTACTAATACTAGTATCAGGTCGACTTGGTTCACCAAATAATGGACGATACTTATTATTTCTATTATTATTAATATTATTATTAGGAGGTGTAGTAGAAGGAGGTTTTCTTCCATCAGTTGGATAATAAATTACTTGAAATCCTGGTGGTACAGGTCTCTCATTACTTTTCCTATTACCAAAATTAGGAGCAGGGACATTAACAAAACGACTTTGTGTTGGAAATTGTAATCTAGAAGAAGCATACACTGGCTTCTGTTCATAATCATAATCATATTGTAATGGTACAAATTGTCTTCTTTGCTCATCAAATTGATTTGGTATAAATGATGGGATTTGATGTGCAAGTGGCTTAAAATCTTGTTGACGTTTTGTTGGAACATCAAATGGTATTGAAAATTCTGGTCTTCTTGTTGGTTTTTTACTTGTAGCAATACTAGTTGAAGCTGTAGATTCAGAATCATTAGGATCTTCTGTTGTAGTTGTTGCACTGGTAGTTGTAGTAGTAGAAGTTGTCGATTTTGCTGTAAGAAATTTATTAATCCGAGTTGTAGTTGGTCGAAATGTAGTACTTGTTGGATTTGTTGTTGATGAAGTCTCAAATGCAATACTTGGTTCATATTTATTTACTGGCTTACTCCATGGTCTACGAGTTGGTTGAGATTCATCTTCTGTAACAATGATATCTGGTGCTGGTGGACTTTGTTGATTTTGAGCATTCCAAACTATGAAAAAAGGAGAAATTGTTAAAAGACATTTATATATAATTTTATTATTTAAAAAAGTGCTTAAGTGATAGTGCAAGTGCTGTGCTTACAATATTGAGTTACATCATCATCTTCATAATATTCTTCATTATTGTCATTATTATTATTATTATTGTCTTTAGTGTCATCTGATTCTGTAAATGATTGAGGAGGTGCTGAGGTTGTTGTGAATACTAATATTGTTTCAGTGCTACTTCTACTTGTTGTAGTGTCTGTATCATTTCTTTCAACGATTGTACCATTGACAAAATATTTTGTAATATTTCTGGGTGCTGTTGTGCATGCAAAAAGTGATATAATATAGTGTGACAAGTGCTACTAACTAAATTATAATTAAGGGGTAATGAAAGACTTACGTGGTGGTGTCAACAATTGACTTCCTGGATCAAAAAGCCATTGTCTTTGACTGGAATTAGCTGGTTCTGGCTCATTTGTAGCACCATTTGTTAATTTATGAAGTTTAGAACGAGTTGGTTTATTAGAAATATATCTCGGTGGATCCATTGGTCTTCTTTCACTAATAGGAAATTGTAAACTACTTTCA
This sequence comes from Oncopodura yosiiana, assembly GCA_009869805.1. NCBI lineage: Eukaryota > Metazoa > Arthropoda > Collembola > Entomobryomorpha > Oncopoduridae > Oncopodura > Oncopodura yosiiana. The sequence goes on from VCNE01005373.1 coordinate 53,298, forward strand.
CTTGCTGTAACAATACACACATGGAAAATAAAATAGAAAACTACATAAGCTACTAATTGATTATTGTTGTAATTCATCTTGAGGCTGTCTTTAAAGTGTGAGTGTGATTACAAATGAGAGAGATAATAATTTTGTCTAATTATATTTCACAACTAATTTGCCTACTCCCAAAAAGTTTGTGCAAGTGATGTGATTCCGCTAATAAATTTCTGAGCACTTCCTCAATGTAAATTTTATTGACTATGCTTTGCATTCTCTTGATGCAAAAAAGTCGGAAGATGCACTCAAGAGAAGAATCTTCCTTCGTCTCACTCTCACTTTGCAAAATGCTAAATGAAATAAATTACAGTGGAGTAAGTGAGTCTTATAAGGAAACAAAAGTGTTGAAGTTGTATATTTAACTTTAACTATATATGTTTGTGGATATACGCTTGATGCTTAAAAACTAAAGTTAGTCAGTGAGGCATGAGTACAACATATCCTTTGCTGACATTGTGGGCTTTTGCTACATAAAGTTGCTCATTGTAATTTTCAGAGATTTACAGATAACGCAGAAAGAAAACTTGGTAATAGTACCAGCAAGTATATATTATGGCATGTAACAGAAAAACATTTTTATCCATCTTCCATCATCAAACCACCCTTGCCTTGTGTTGTAAAGTCATATAACTCTCATATATATTATCAAAAGTAATAATAATATACAGGCCAACTTGTCTTTAGCAATTTTTTTTATTACTAGTGAATCTTCCCCTACGTAATTAAGCGTTATGCATGAATCTTCCATTGTCGTCAGAGAATAAGATGATGTTTAATTGTGAGGTGACGCTCTTATTTGCTTATCCTGTCCAAAAGCTTTGTTTAATTGTGACATGCACAATAATAAAAGAGCTATAATAATAATTAATTTTTTCTTGGCCACAACTCAATTATAATGTCAAAGACGTAATGTATGTATAATGGTATATTGGTAATGATAACAATTGTAAGTACAATGACGGCTTAGTGACTATTATATATTTTTTATTGCTTAAGTACATTTTGAGGAATGTGGTGAATTTATAACTATTTGTGTAGATAAAACAGTTAAATTATTATTGCAAAGTTTTCCCATGCCTGACCTCCACACTTGATTTTAGACCTTTGCATATTTTTTCTACATTTGAGTGATTAATCAGACAGAGACCTTTTGCATATATACAATATGACACGTGTCTTATGTTATAATTATTATTACTACTGTTTTGTGTTATGTGTGAGTAAAGTGCGATTGCGAAATTAAAAGGTATGCAATGCGGAATTTCTCAGCAACAATTTTTTTGTGTATTATGTGTGTGAGAAGTTAAAAGTTAACCGAAGTACAATTTTTAGTACAATTAGTGTATTAAACACTAGGAAATCATATACATGAGGAAACTTTGGGTTTAAATGAACTAAAATATTTAGTCACAATTGAAAAATTAGGCTATTTACCTTTTGTTGTAGCCGAAAACATTATGATGCCATTGTAAGGTAGCTGTATTGTATTTTTTTAGAAACAAAATTAAATATATTTTTTTAATAAGGGAACACATTTCAAAAATATATTACAACATTACAGGTACTCTGTTTTTTATAAACTATAATATAATATTACATAAAATATATTTACATGTAAATAATGAGAAAGTATCACAGCTTGGTGTACATTAATTGGTAACATTTACACATGTATAAAATATTATTTATGAAATTAATTTCCCTATTTCAAGTTCCAGCGTTTCCAACAATCCTCTTTGAGATGTAGTTGTTTCAGTCTTGTCTTCACTTTCTTCAGTGGTTACTGTTGTTGGAATTGGAGTACTCGTTGTTGTCGTTGTAGTACTACTAATACTATCAGGAACTCCAAAGAAAATTCTTTCTTGCTGTTCTTTGACAGCATTAAGCGTTGCAAGTAATGCATCAACTTTAAATAATTTTCTTCTAGCAGTATTAAGTACTGTCGGGCCTGTCTTATTATTATGTACATATTTCCTAACACATTTTCCATTATTATTTCTACGTTGACCTTCGGGACAGCCAGTTAATTTAGGAACTTCCATCAAAGTATGAAACCCAACTTCTGACTTATCCTCTCCTCCAGTTGTTGTTGAATTATCTACTTCTTCTTCTGAATGATAATATTCATTATCATCATCTGGAACATTTTCAACAGCAGCAATATCCGTTGTTGTTGTTTCCTGCTTATTCAAAGGAAGTATTATTGCTGGAGATCTAACTGGGATTTCCTCTGATATTAATGTCGTAGGTACATTAGTTGAAGATTCTGTTGTAGTAGTAGATGTAGCTGGAATCTCTGCAAATAAAATTTTTAAAAAAATTACAACAACGTAAATATAAATAAGCACGTAGGTATTAGAAATAAAATACCAGTCATAGAATCATAAACTACAGATTATTATTATATAGAGTCTTGGTGAGATATACGTGGAATAAATTCACACACAACATTTAATTGAGCTTTGAGAGAGATGATAATCTTTGAGTTGAAGCTAAACATAGAAGAGGATGAGTGGAGGAAAGTAAGTACATTATGGAATAAAAACTTTAGTCATGAAGGCACGAGACAAGCTCCAGTAATTTTATAGTAAAACACTTCTATCTAATGAATGTTTCTCAAGCTCCTTTAACGTCATGTTTTAATATACGACTTGACTTTGACTTTGAAAGAGTAAAGTGAACATTTTATAACATTTTTATAAGTTTATGTGCCTTCATTATCTATTCACAACAACGGAGATTTCCATCTGAGTGAGATTTCTCACTTTGCATAGTAATATAAAAATTCACAATGTCATATAAATTCTTAAAAAATTATTACCTGATGTGTATCCATATGGGTCCCAATATAAATTACGTCTTCTATAAGTTGAGCGTGGTGTAGTAATTGGAAATTGAATAACATCTTTATAATGATTTTGATCAGAGTTGCTGGTTAGGCTCCGAAATCTTACTAATGGCGTATTTTCTCCTATACAAATCAACAACGTTATATTTAATATATGACTATATGATTAATAAATCTAAATTTTCTTACCTGTTGTAAATAAATTGGCTTGACTTCTTTGACTTTCAATGTTACTCTCTCGTTTAGCTCTTTTGAAAATATAGAGTCGTCCAAACATTAGAAATTCTGGTGTCCCATTCTTACTGTTTTCAGTTTCATTACTATTAGTTGTATTATTCCATCCTTTGATAAATTCCTTTGGTCCTGTAACCACTTGATATCTATTTCTTTCCAAATAAGACTGTAATGACTTAGTTCCAACTACCGGCATTGAAACAACTTCCAAGATGGAGGTGGTAGTTAATAATATTAATGCTAAGAGAACTACAATGTTTACTGCAATTGTCATTTTGACAGTTTATTATGTTATATTTCACTTTTTATATGTTTGCTAACACTTTGAAGAACAAATGTTATAGAAATATTATAATTATGTCACCTTTTTGTAATTGAAAAAGGTCTACATGCTGAAATATATATTTCTTCAAAGAGAATCAAACGTGAACTAACAATAAGTCAGGACTACTCTGAGGAAAATAGCTTCATTTAATCTGACTCACATGCTGTCTTGCCTTGTGAATCCAAGAAGTTTATTTTTTTCTGTTCTGGTTTTCTTCACAGATATATGTCGAAAGCTTTTAATGTTTACATGATTATATGATACTTATCTTAAGAGAGTAGTGGAACGTTGATGATAATATGTAATGCGAAGTAAGTACTTATTATTTTTGTTGTGTAGCACCAACGGCTGGCTCTTATGGAAAAATCCATTTGGTCAAGATAATAAATTCATGCCGAGAGTAGTATTTTTGCAATATGTCGAAAGATATAGGATTATTGTTGCTCTTTCTTAGAATAATTTTCAAGTTCATGTGAAGTCACAACATAAGACATGTTAGGAAGGTATATTGAAAAAACTTGTTTTTTTTTGATTTATGAGAAATTATGGAATTGCATGCGTAAGCAGTAAATTGTTATGATTGTTTGTGGCTATAGGTTCTGTAATTCAAACCGTTGTGAATTTGAAGGCAGGGCTCTATATGTATGTACAATATAAAACATTAATCTAGTTAGATATATATGTAGCAATTGCGTCAATAGTAAATTGATATGCTGTTAATGTTACTAATTTGTCAATTGTTGTTTACAAGTTGAGAGCAAAGTAAAAAAGGAATATATTGTTATTGTGTTAGCTCTCTCACAGTTTGACGCAGAGGGCAGAGAGTGAACGACATTCATAATATTTCATTTAATGAGTTATGATCAAGTAGTTTTGTTTTCTTATATGTCGAAATAGCATATAAGAGTTAATAATAATGCGATTAGTCTAGAAGAAAAGGAAGAAGAGGAAAAACAGACAAGGAAAATTCGGATATAAATTATTTTAGAGAGAGTAGCATGTAAGAATTTTATATAAGAGTTGCAAAATGTCTTGCAAATTTAATGTAAACTTTTTTTAATGTACATATATATATATATTAGGAACTTTGTATATAAAATGTGTAAAATGTTATTTGAGGTCATCTTCATATGGACCATTTCTGTAGTAGCGATCATAATTTCTTTTCGTTCCAAAATCATAAGATCGTGAAGAAGGCTTGTTGTAATTCTCTACCCATTTTACCAAATAGTCATAAGGTACTGTACTACTTTCATCTGTAATGACAACAAAAAATATTTAGATGAATATTTCTAAGTAATAAATCTAACAAAATATATTTAAACTCACATTCACGAGTTGAAGGTCTAGACTGACTAATTGACTTGGTTTTTGCTTTTAATGTTTTTCTCGGTTTATTTTCAACACTTTGCACATAGTTTCTTGCGTTGTATCTTGGACGAGATTTTCTTCTTGGTGGTGTGTAATTACCACTTGGAAAAATAATTGCACCATTATTTCCCCATTTTAATTCAAAATTAAAATTTGTTTTTCTTCTATTATTATTTAGAATTCCTTCATTATTATTATCTGGGAATTGTATTGAAGATTCATCCCATGGAAAATTAATTTGTCTATTAACTCTGTTTCGACCTGTAAATTAATTAATTTTTTAAGTATCTTATCAATTTTAATTTAATATTTTTGACTAACCATTTTGATTGGCTTCCTGAGCTATAGTAGTTTGTACTAAGATTAATGAACTGAATAAAATAAATGGCACACTCGTGAGACTCGTCATCATCATATCTTTTATGATGATAGAAAATAGTCGTCAGATAGTTGAGAGAAAAATTTTGATAAAAGATGGAATATTAAGAACATGCGATATTATTTGTTCTGTCAATCTGTGTGAAAGACAGGAAAGTCTTCAACATGATATTATATACTTTGGGAATTATAATCTCAACAACAGTCAACAAAAGACTGCAAAATTAACGAAGTAAACCATCGAGTTTTATATAGTTTTCATTATTTTATCCTGATGCCTATGAACTTCTCAGCATAGAAGCAATGACACTATTTATTTACACAGGACTGTCTACATAAATAATAATTTTACTCACTGGAATTTCCTTTGTGGTATATTTTACAAACTCATAAGGATTAAGAATAATTGGCTAGTACAACATGTACATATCATTGATATAAAACAGGATGTACATGATACGATGAAAACTACCTGAGATTATTGAAGAGAGTTTCTCCCTTTAGCTTCGAGCATTACTTTGAAATACTAAAAAATCATGCCATTAGTTCTTTACACAATTTATTTAATAAAATTCCAGATTTCCAGGAATATTGTATTTTTTATTGCTAATTAAAAAGGTATTAGTGCAATGGAGAGTATATAACTAGGTTCTGGATTAAGATTTCAGCTAGTGATAAGAAAGTAAAGAGTTGTGTCTTGTCAGCAACTTTTCTTTTACTATCATACCAATTAAATCACATATACAAGTTATGGAATTTCCAATGCAATGTATGTATATCTTCTTAGAATCTTTTAATGTTACGAATTTTCCAAACATTTTTGTGTGCAAGTCTCAGTTTACCTCATCAGATCCGACTTCAGTATAATACATTGCAATTATTTGCAAAAAATGTGCAAAACGCCATTTGAAAATAAATTGATGAATTGGCAAGAATGATAATATTTTAACAGTTTAAGACTGATGAGAAAATCAGCTAGATTAGTTGCAAAGTTTTATTAGTAAATAAAATATATATAACTTTGTAAATTGTAATTAAACAAATTCAACTAAATTAACAAGGAAGTTGATTGTAATATTTACAATTTGTTGCAATATTGCGTGTCGTATATTAGTCTCTGCGTGCAAACTATTCATTATTTCATGTTACACTAAAATTATATAAAACAATTATGCACTACATAATCTAAGATATATACATGCAAATTAACACATTATTCAACTTTGAATACAAATGAGTAATAATAATAAAATGCCATCTTCTTTGCAATTACATAATAATAATGATCTACCTACTAAGTTCTCTGTCGTCATTTTGATCATTTCCAAATCCCAGTTCAGATACATTATTAGATGGATTGCTATTGATGATATTTCTCCCATTATTATCTTTTGACACAGGAATAACAACTGAGTAAGCACTGGACGTAATGTCTTGAAGATGATTTTGATTTATTCTTGGATCTGCAATACAATAAAACAAAGATATATAGAAGTATACCTATTATACAAGTGTCATAAACAGAATAATAATCTTCTTTTGTACATGTCGGCAAAAATTGAAGGTTAATCTTATTATGTGTATTACTCTCTCTGCATGAATGAGACACCTAAAGTACTTGAGTAGTAATTAATGAATGAATTACATGCTTGAAATAAAGGAATTAGCTTAGATTATGCTACGTAACTAAATAATTCCACTTTTATAAATGTGGTGATGGTAAGCAAAGTAAGCATTTCACACAAGGAATTATAATTAGGAAAAATGCCGAGCTTTTTTATTTAAAGAGTGAAAATGAAGTGAAGGTCAGTCTACTTTACTACTTCTACTACGCTTACTACTTGAGACTTGACTAAAGTTTCATTATGTGAAGTTGACTACTCTCAGAGTTGTGTAATTTTACAACTTATATTAACGATTACAGTAGACTTTGACTCTGTGTACTGCGATTGAGGCATTGTAATCAAGCTATTTTAATTTGTAATTGATTACAAAAAATTGTGATTGAAAAAAGTCATTATAATTGTACTGGCAATTACTCTTCTTGTGATCGTAATGAAAAAGTCTCATCCAATTACGCAGCTCTGTCATGAAGAATTTTTATTTCTCTTATGGTAGCGTGTTCCAATGACACTTTCTTCTCAACATAAAACTACTATTGCTGTCAAAGTGTCAATGTGACAAAAAATACAAATCGTCATTTTCCCTTTGGCACTCGTTGACAATGAAATACTCATAACTACTCTTAACAGCTTCTCCTTTTTTGTTTTCATTCTCTCAGTGGCATGCTGTTGAATTTTATGTATGATCTAATGTCGTAATCACATTATAAAAGGAATAAAAAGATTTGTGTGACATATGATGCTCTACAACTTGACAATAAAGCCACTAAAAGTTAATTTATAATGGTTCCTCTATATCTTCTCTCTGAATATGGACTTCTGACACTTTTGAGTAATTAATTACTTTTGTATAGTTATATAAATCAAAAGTGGTCATCATCAACTCATCTTCATCCTTGTTAAAATAATAATATAAAGTACCTGTTAAAGTATTATCTTGGGCGTAGAAGATTTTATAGTTGTATGGTTGCCTTGATTGAGATTCTGTATATAAATGTATATATAAGAGTTAAATTGAACAGGAATATATTTAAATGTATATGTACATACCTTGTGAAAAATCTAATGGATCTCGTAAAACTAATTCGTCATTTTGTGTCAATGCTTCCGGTGGCTGTTGAACACTTGGAATATTTTGAGATGCTAAAGGAAATTGCTGTTGTTGGAAATTATTATTTTGTCCTCCAAGTTGTTCTGAAAATGGTCTACGAATTTGATTTCCTTGACCAAATGAATCCTGCTGTCCAAATTGTTGTTGATTATTAAATTGCCCTTGTTGATTAAACTCGTTTTCTGGAGGATATTGCCCACCTTCTTCATATTGTTGTTGCTGCTGAGTTATTCTTCGTAACTCTATTTGACGTGCTGTAGCTGCATTATAAGGAATATTTACTTGTGGAAATTGTTGAGACTGTTGATCAAATTGACCACCAAATTGTCTTTGCTGTTGTTGTGCTAATAATTGATTAGTAAACTGTTGTTGTAATTGAGTACTAAATTGTTGGTTATTATTATTTCCAAACTGTTGATTAGGAAGATTGGGAAATTGTTGATTGTTATTTCCAAATTGTTGATTATTGGGAAATTGCTGGTTATTATTGTTTCCAAACTGTTGATTATTAGGAAATTGCTGGTTATTATTAGTTCCAAATGGTAGAGGTTGTTGTTGCTGGAAATTGTTTTGTTGGTTTGGAAAAGAAGTTGTATATGGCACATTGATTGGATTACCAAATTGTTGATTTGGTAGTTGATTATTTACATTTGCAAAAGGTTGTTGTTGTTGTGGATTATTATTAATTCCAAAAGGTAACTGTTGATTATTATTTACATTTCCAAAAGGCTGTTGTTGATTTATACCAAATTGCTGTTGATTATTAATAAATGGTTGTTGTCCTTGTTGTTGAGGAAAGCCACTTCTAGAATTAAATTGTTGTTGATTATTATTATTATTTGTATTATCTTGTGGAAATCCTGTTAGTCCTCTTTGCCTTAATTGTTGTTGATGAAGTGCTAAAGCTAACAATCTTTGCTCTCTTCTTCCTAATGTTCTCTGTGGTTGAGTTGGATCAAATGAATTATCAAATTGTGCTCCAGGTTGTTGTTGTTGAAAAAGCCCTGGATCTTGCTGTTGTTGCGTATTAGGAAAGTAAGGATTCTGATTTTGAAATGTAGATGATCTTGTTGCAATAAATGGCGGCTGCTGTTGTCCAAATTGCCCTTGTTGAAATTGTGGCTGTTGTTGAAATCCAAATTGATTATTCTGATTACCCTGAAATTGTGTTTGTGGAACAAATTGTCCTTGTCCATTATTATAATTGGGTTGAGGTAAACCAAATTGCTGTTGTGGAAATTGTCCACGTTGTCCAAATTGTCTTGGATCTATCACTTGAACATTTGGTTGGCCATAAAATTGATGAGATGGATCGGGAACTTCATCAATATGTAATGACTCTCCTCCTCCTGCATAAAGACCTGGATCACCATAAATCACTGGTGACAAATGACTTTCTTGATAGCCACCACTTTTAGTTTTCTTGATTGCTGGTTGTGTCTCAAGTTCAATTACAGGTCTACTAGATTGAAGAGCTTTATTAACATCTCCTGATGATGGCGGATGAACAATACCATATTGATAATGAGTTGTAGGAATAAAGCCCGGTTTTCTAGGCAAGGGCTCATTGGCACGATTTCTGTAAAATTCTTCTTCTTCTTCCGGACTAGCTTTCTACAATGATTAACATATATTAATTGCGTAAGTTGGAGTTAATTAAATTGTTATATACCTTGTACATAGTAAACTCTACACTACTTGTCGATATGGAACTTGCAAGTACTACAACATTGATTGTCACAAGCACCGCAAATATAAATTTTCTTGAATACATTTTGTCTCAAGATTCTATCGTCAACTCTAAAAATGAAAAAAATGAACTATATAGCTTCAATTTCAGAGAAGACCGACAAAAGTAAGTAACTAACTATGGCCAATTCCAGAAATAGTCTGTGAATTGTCTTGATGGATTTTTCTTTGTAAGAAATAAATTGCGACAAGACTACATGCTAGGTATTATAATCTTAAACTACGGCGTATGAAATGAAGAATGATGAGACTTGATAGCATAATAATACGTTTATTTTCTTGTACACTGACATGATGTATGTAATGTTATGTGATGAGAAATATATATATTCTTTATACAATATATATGTGCACAGTGAGAGATAAAACTCTACTCTTCCAAAAAAATTAGTGCTAACTTCTAAGCTGTACTATAGTGAAGAGAAAAAATTTGCACTTGAAAGACAGTACACAAGAATAATATGCTGAAAAGACAACCTAAGGCAGCAAGCAGGTAGCGTATTATCTTCTTTGCAGAAATTATAGCTCTATAAGTAAGTATAGTGAGTGAGATACTGTTCCATCATAATAATGGATGTGAATTTACTGTGAGCAAAATGTCTTGGGATGAATCACAAGTAAATAGATGTAGATCAAGATTGTAGACTGATAAAATGTATAAAAAAGTATGATGAGCTGAACCCAGAACAAAGTTGTTGCTGCTACTCTTCTTCCCAGTAGTAATTTTAATTAGGTCTTGTGCTGGAGTAGAGCTCTGGAAATAAAGTGTAAAACTGGTTTGTGACGTTGAGCAAAAACTTCTACCAACTTACTACTACTACTACGTCATGCATAATTAAAGTTCATCTATATATGATCTCTCTTCCTTTTGATATAGTAAGGAAATTAAAAATATGTAAAACGGTGTTAGAGGCAAAGTTGTTCTGTGGTTTACACTCTCACTCTTTGTGGTTTCTTTTGATGGCCAGAAATATAAGGTCAAAAATTAAATAATTATTTGTGCTACGTTTATAGCCTTGATATGTTTTTACTTTATATGGTCAACTTTATTCCGTTTATAATAAATATAGAGCAACATGTCACAATTTTATGAGGATGAAGTTTATTTAAGCATAAATGATTAAGTAGGTGCATTTCCCTTTGCAATAATTAGCTGATTAATTTCTTGAACTGAGTCAATAGCTTGTAACATTGCTCGTCTATAAGTTTTAACAACTTGGTTCCCCATTTCAAACATATCTTGTGCATTCTGTAATAAAAACAAGAGAACAATAGAAAATTGTATAATTTATGAGAATGTGTTTAAAAAGAAATAAATTATTATTATATAGTACATCTTGTTCCTTGAGTTGAACAATCAAGTCAGACTCATATGGTAAATTTAATATCATATCCAACTCATCAGTAATTCCTAGTTGATCCACATCGTAGTTGAAACTCATAAAAATGTCCTCTTCACTAATATTTGATGTGCAACTGAAACTATCACTAAAATTATCTTTATCTCCTTCTTCTACGTCGACCTCTGGCTCATCTGAACTATTATTATTGGTAGTAGCTGGAGTTTTTGTGACTTTATTAGTGTTGGCAGATTCTGTTCCTTCTGTAATTTTTATGAGGTAATTAAAAAAAGTCATTAAACATTTAAACGTTACTCTCTCATTATTTGGCTATTTCACACACATAAATATATACTTTTACACATGCATGGCATGACACAAATGTCAATAAAAAAAGGTTTACAACTAAGTGAGAGCTAAATTACCAGCAATAATTAATCTGTATTGTGTAATTAGTACCGATGAAGCCTGACGAAGATGATGAGTAGTAATAGTCTGTAGTAACTGGAGGATACATTCTATTCTTATGACGAACAATTGTTTCTTCAATGTATTCTTCATCACCATTTGGTTTACGAATTGTTGTTTCATTTTTGATAATCTGTGGTCGTCTGCTTGTTGGTGAAGATGGAATTGAATATGGATACTCAATTGCTGGTGGTTGATGTTCCATTACTTCAATACGTTTCTTAATTGAGTTTATCCTATAATCAAATTTAATTAATATATTTATCTTCAAATAAACTTTATTTATATAATGTCTACTTGTAAATTGGATGATGAAACAAATGCTCAAATCCTTTAAATGGCTTCATTTCTCCACTCTTAATTAAAGAAATGATTCGTTCTCTTTCATTCTCTTCTCTATTAGCATCCAATTCTTGTTGGAGTTGAACCATTGTCTGATGCATATCTTCTTCTACTTGCTGAAGAAAATGTTTACGAGCTTGTGGTTCTATTGGCACGAGTCTCGATGGAATGTTAAATTCCACCGTAAACCTTAATGAAAAAAGAGGGTAATGAGAGATTTTTTGATTAAATCTAATAAATAAAAGATATATTAATTCTATATTACTTCCGTGCTCGATCTTGAAGAAAATTCTGCATGTAGTCTGAGACTTTTTCTCTCACAAAATTTTCACTTGGACCAACAGTAATCCAACTAGAGAAAATAAATTCTTGACTTAAATTCTCACTTTCCCATATTCTACAAAGATGTTTCTTTCCTCGATGACTATAAAATGTGACTGGTCTTTGGTAACTCAATGAAGCTTTCTTCTTGTTAGACTGTCGTTTTGCAGTAGGTCTTGACTGACTCTTGCAGTCCATAACTACTTTGAAGAAATCCATGATGATTTTATAGCGTGCAAAACTCTACTTTGTATTAGGAATATAATAAAAGGTATGTATATAGTAGTTAAAACAAAAGTCTAGTATTGCTATTGATCCGTTGCGTTATTGCGTCAACTTTGCCTAATAATAATGTTGTAATACAACTTTCTTTCAAACTTGAAATACTGAAATGCAACTCTACACTTTTGTTCACCTTGTAGATTTCCGGAGTCAACTACTACACACGAAATGTGCATATTTACTCAACCAACGTCATGTTTTTATATCTTTTGACTTTTATATATACTCTTTCTGTCTCGGTCATTAGAACATTTGCGTGGTGTATATATGTACTTTTACTTTATATGAGAATTTTGCTTTATTCTGAGAGAGTTAGAGAGAGAGAGCCTTGAGAGTCAATATGAAAGCCAATGTCATGTAGAGTTGTATTTTCTAAGAGAGGAAATTGAGAATGTATTTATCAATAGAAGGAAATATCATTAGTTCCAGGAGGTATAACATATATGTATAAAAGATGATGAATGGAACACTTTTTGAAAGATGAATAATGACTATAACGTGTGAAATTCGACATTTGTGCTATATGGAATTTGAGAATGTATTATATTATTGTCTGTTGTTGTGAAATTGATTGGAAGTTATGATAGCACTTGAGAAAACTTTTTCTACAAGGTCATGTTTTGTTTAGCTAAGAAGAAACACTTAAATAAAATAGAAATAAAATATTGAAAAGAATAATATCGATTTACTACTTTATATATAGTAGGTCATGTTTGTAACATATATATAATCTTAATCTGGTTTAGTAGTGCTGGATTTATGAAGCTGTAAAGCGAAAAAAATAATGTTTAATTAAGCAAAGTGTGTTAAGTATTCTATAAATAAATAACATAGAGAGCTATACTTACAATTCCTATACAAAATCCAAGAAGTAACATTTTAGCTTGAGTTGACATTTTGGATTTGAACTGAATTTGTAGTCGGGAATTTGTTTTCTCTAAAATTTGAGCCACTTCTGTATCAGAGCCATCAGCAGTTTTAATCTAATTAAACAAAATGGTATATAATTTCATAATTGATGAGTTGAGTGAGATTGAGTGACATACAATAAAAATAGATGAAAATATGCTTCGACGACATTCTATGATAAACAAGTCATTGCCATCCGCATTTCTAATCAAGTCAAATGCACAAAAAATAATTAATTTTAATAAGTAATAATACTAATTCACTATAAATATATTTTAATTTACCTAAGCTTGAACTCCGTTGATAACATGCATAATTGACCAAATTCCTGGGCTGATCCAACCAATTGACTAGGCGGTGAATACACTGCCAAAACAAGCTTACCAAATAAGAAATTCTTTTCTTTGTAGCAAACACGAGCAATTGGATTATCATCTTTATCACGAACCACAACATTTTGTAAACTTCCCCAAAGGCAACAACGTAACTCTTCTTTGGCTCTAAATAATATTTCTTGCTCATCTCCTGTATCATTTTTGATATAATAGTTGACATCCCAATCACATTTAAGTCGTCCTACAATAAAAAAAGAAAAAGATCAACTATATAAACTAGTCTTTCTTTTAGTCTTATATACTTTGCTCGACATCGATCACAACTAAATCAGTTATCGCCAGGTTAGCTAATCCACTAAGTATTTGAGAAGTATTAGGCCGATTGACTGTACTGTGTCGTCTATTAGTATAAGAGACACCAACAACTGCTGCTAAAATGCAAAAATTGTCAATAAATCATGTATCCTTGTCCTTTTACAAAATATTTTATTTAAAAAAAGAACCTGAAGAAGGTGGTTCTATCAAGACAACTTGCTGTGGTTGTTGTGTAATCACTGGCTCAATATTTATATTTGGAAGAACACCAGGCAATTGGCTTTGCTCAATTTCGACTGTTGTACTATTATTACTATTTTCAGGGTCAAAATTACCTCTGTACATTACAACTGGGTATTAAGATAAATAATATCCACTTTAGCTATTTAGAGTAAACACAACAATGATACAAAAATTTTGCATGAGAAGCACCCAATAATTTCAATAACCTTAATAAAATAAGTATATACTATTAAAAAGAGCCAATAAACTAAAATAGTTATTTCTGTCTCACTGTATTTTCGTGTGTGTGTGCTACTGAAAATTTTGTCCAGCATGTAAAGAATGAATATTAGAAAGCCATATAAACCCCGACACACGAAAGTAGACAATTTTCATTTGAAGCTTCTTGCGACAATTAGAGGTTGTATAGTCTATCTAATTAGTGTATCTAATAAACATTGCTCTGATAACATTAGTTTTGCCAAATATTTACTTCAATCTCTATACATGGGTATGTGAAATAAAAATACCCAAAACCTGCTGACACACCAAAGTAGACAAAATTTTAAACCTCTTGTATACAAAACATGCATACAAGAAGAGATGAAGTAAAAATGAATATGATGTTAGCCATTGTTGATAGTGCCAGCCAAATAGTTGTCCAAACTCTTGACAAGATCCTCTAGCTAAAAAAATTCAATGTTTATAACGTTTGATTAGCATTGCGTAGGTTAGAAAAGTCAGTTTTTCATCGGGTATTACAAGACCCGGGTAAATTTTTTTCGGAGATTTCCATTNTTTGATCGGGTATTATGAGACCCGGGTAAATTTTTTTCGGAGACTTCGATTGCAGTTTAAGATTCTACATCTTCTTACGATTTGAATGAGATATCACTCATTGTTCTACGACGATTCTTAAGCTTACAGTGATTTTTTAAAGCGATTAACAACGAGTCTTTCTGCACATCTCTTTTATGCTGCAATGTATAAAGGTCTGAAAATTCTGTGATTTTGTCCTGATGTTGAAGCTCACTGTATGCTTCAAAATTTATGCAGAACAATGAGTGATATCTCATTCAAATCGTAAGAAGATGTAGAATCTTAAACTCTAATGAAAATCTCCGAAAAAAATTTACTCGGGTCTCATATTACCTGATCAAAAACTGCATTTTCTAACCTACGCAATGCTAAACAGATGTTAGAAACTTTGAAGTTTTTTAGCTATACGATCTTGTCAAGAGTATGGACAACTATTTGGCTGGCACTATCAACAATGGCTAACATCATATTCATCTTTACTTCTGTGTACAAGTGATTAAAAAGTTTTGTCTACTTTCGTTGGCCAGTAGTTTTTAGGTACGTCTAATTCACATACTCAGACATAAACATTGGAGTGAATATTAGACAAAAGTAATGTTATCAGAACAAGGCTAATCAGATACAATGAATGGATAGAATATGTAACCGCTAGTTGTAGTAGAAGACAAGAAAATAAAAATTGTCTACTTTCATTGGCCACAGTTTATGAGTGTTATTCCCATTTGACAAGAGGGTATTCTTACCGAGTTCGGTAAATCACAGTTTTTTTTTTTGAATTAATCACATCACAGCTGTGAAAAATAGCCACCGAGCCAATGACAATTCTCAGTTTGAACATAAAAGCGTCAATAATGCATTAATTTAAACCAAAGTAAGATTGATGTGAGCAATGCCACAATGCTACTACATTGTAGTATTGCCTATACTATTTTGTTAAACCTAGCTAATGATACTAATTATTAGTTAATGCTCATCAAATTATATCTCAAAATCGCGTGTCTCACTCAGTTGTTAAAAAAATGAGATTCGAAAGTTTTTCACAGTTTAACACAATCCGAGTAAATCACATCACAGTGTGATTAACTGTGATTAAAAAACCTGATTTTTTCACAGTTTATCACAGTCTGAGTAAATCACATTACAGTGTGATCTACTGTTATTAACTGTGGCTTGTTAAAAACTCAGTTTTTCACAAAATCACAGTTAATTACACCAAGTAAGTAAATCACATCACAGTTTAAACTGGTTTAACCAGTTCTTCACAGCAGTGGTTTTTACCACACTGAACACTTAAAAAATGACAATGTGTATGTCCAGCGGTGTAAGCCAACCTTAGGCCGCGATGCTATATACATATAGCAGGAGACAATAAGCTATTGTTATGTAAATGAGGCTTATGGCTTTTTTCTTTTCTAGTTCAAGTCTAAACAAGATAATAAAAAAGTGATAAGACTCATTTACATAACAATAGTCGTCTTCTGCTATATGTATAGCATCGCGGTCTAAGGTTGGCTTACACCTCTGTGTATGTCCCAAAACTACTTTATATGAGTAGACCAATTTCAAATATTAATAGCTCATTCGAAAAAACTTTTTCATTTAGATGTAAATCAATAGACTTTAGATAAGACTTGACAATAGATTTTTTTCGTCTGTATGTACTATATGCAATCCCTTAATTAGACTCTACATTCTCATAATACATATATGTACGCTTAAAGGCATTATCATTAGGTCTCACAAAAATCTGTTTCAAACAATTAAGTTTTTATTAATAAATTTGATCGTTTTTAGGTCCAATTGGTCCAGCGGGAGCCAGAGGTTTACCCGGAGCGCCGGGAAAGGATGGTGATAGTGGTGATGACGGTTTAGCGGGTCCTACAGGTTGTTTAAGATTTAGTTTGAGAGTATACTGAGGATTGGGCATTTGATTTTACTCAGCAAGTTAATTATTGTATTTGTATTTGAATTTTTATTTGATATAGCCAACGGCTCTTTCAACATTTACAAAGTTACATAGTTCAAAAGATTTAAAGTTACATATAATATATTCTTGATACACCAATTATATATTAATCTAGTCGTAAAATTCTTTTTCTGCATTCTATTGCAGCACAAAAAGCTTTGAACAACATTATAATTTTATTTATATTCAAATTTTCTAACAAATCAATAACTGAATTATTAGCAGGTCATTATCTAGATTTCTGAAAAAAATCTTGGACATTCGTGTATTACATGATGTACATCTTCTCGACTAGACATATCACATACTTTACAATTTTGATCAAATTCTTTATCATAAAAGTTTGAAATTGCATTTAGATTTAACTTTTTTCCCCTTAACTGTTACATGGTTTATTCCTAATCGTAGCTGTGTTACAAATTGTACATAAAGCCAAGGAATATTTTCATTTAGATATTTAGGTGATATTCCTGTCATGTATTTTGCAACATGTCTGAATGTATTACTTCTTCTCATATCTGACAAGTCATTCTCAAATATACAGTTAATAATAGATTGTTGAGATCTTAGAATACAGTCTCTTTTTTCATCCGAGGACATAACATGAAATTGATTTAAATTAGAGTCATAAAAACTTTGATATTTTTCTAACATTTTACGTAGTTGAAGAAACCAATTATGTTTCTCAATATCACCATTACTCATTTTTTTGATCATCATGAGGACTTGATACGTAAGCGTTGATTCAGATCTTTGTAGTATTCTGGAAATGTATTGTAAAGCCATTTTTAAAATCATTGCTTGAATTGGCTTTATACCTAGTTCTATTCTAACGGTATCCCCCCTTTACCACTAAACCCTTTACCACTAAAACTTTACCACTAAAAACTTCTACCACTAAATGCATTTACCACTAAAAA